>JAWKAU010000675.1:0-43000 GCA_033398695.1 Orobanche coerulescens
AGGGCCGATCAATGGGAAACCGTCAAGGCGTTGGTCGACACAGGGGCCGATTACAACTACATTGGCGAGGCTGAAGCACGAGGTTGGGGCTTCAGTCATCGAGGGACGTGGATGAAGTCGAATAATGCACCACCCGTTCGAGTTACAGGGGTCGCCAATGGGGTGCGACTAAAGATTGGCACGTGGGAACCGCGCGTGCACTTCAAGGTGACGAGCATGGATGATCGGGACATAATACTGGGCATGGACTTCCTGAGGAAGAATAATGTTGGCGTTGTTCCGCACAAGAGGGCGCTGTACGTGTGTGATCAAGCCAAGCTGCAGGAAATATGCTTGACCACAGAGCCTTCGAGACAAGCCATGTCGGCACTCAAGTACGTGAGGAAGCTTGAGGAGGAGTCGAGTTACCACCTTGGAGCAGTTCGGTTCATCGAGGGGCCGCCACGTCGCCGAGGACGTCGACGAAATGGGCGGGGGAGAATGTCACGGCCGACAGTCGACGACGAGACAAGTGTGCGCAGACGGTCGCACAGGGTGCCGCGGGACCGGCACGAGCAGGACGCCATGGATGGCATCGGGCTGCATGTGAAGAGTCAGCCTTCAGGACGGCGTGACCGGACGGAGAGTCACGCGAGTAAGCCGTGGGAGGAGCACGGACGCCGCTATGGGAAGCGGATCGCCCAAGGGGCATTGCGGACGGGACATGTCCGGGACTGTCCGACAGCGCAGGGGACGCGGGCAAGGTCGGGCGAGCAGCAGTCGTGTGGGACAAGGCACGACGGGACAAGGCCGAGTCTGGGAACAGGACTCGAGCTGGGCGGCCGGACGCGGGCGTGGGATGCCGGGCGCGGCCGGCGTGCGCGGCCGCACGCGCGCGAGGTGCAAGAGAGACCCTCCCCCCCTATAATAGGCTTGGACAGAAAAAGCCTTGTGGGGGCAGTAGACATTGAAAAGCTGAGGAGCCACTCAGCAGGAAAGACTCGACCGGAAGCAACTAGAAGCGGGCCGGCTTGGTCCAGGAGGTTCGGGAAGAGTCTGGAACAATGCAGAAACGGGCCCAGATGTTCGGGCCGAGATGGGCCAGTGCGGGCCGGGACGGGCCGATGCGGGCCGAGACGGATAGAGACGGGCCGGGGCGCCCGGATGATGGGAGAACCTTCTAGGACCCGCCTAGAAGGATGTACTACTTGAAGATTGTAGAGCATTCTAGATTTGTACTTAGTATTATACTTGTAGAATACTCTAGAATGTTGTAAGCTTTGTATGTAGACTTGTGTGGATAATTCTAGAGATAGGTTCTAGAATAGGATAGAAGTGTGTGGATTGTATAGGTTGTTCTAGAGTCCTCCAAATGAGGAGGTGGAGAGAAGTTTCTAGGTCCCTAGGAGTAGTACAAATAGGCTTGAGGTTGGCTCCTTTGCACCCAACCCTCAAAGACTCAACATTCTTGTACTTGTAAGTGATTGTGAAATAGTGAAGTTTTCTCTCAACTCCCAAGTGTTTAAACCCCTCTTTCACACTTAGCAACCGAGTGAGTTAGGCTTACTAGCTAGATCGAGGCAATTCTAGTCTAGTGCCGCACGGGTCCGAGGAGCTTTCGAGTGCTCAAACCCAACCCCGTGACAGCACGCTAAGGGACATATGTTAGCGCACTGTCACGGGACGGGAGTTCCGAAGCCCGTGCGGCGTCCTAGGGGCCCTCACACCCCGGGACCAGCCTATCCCACATAGCATGCCAACTGGTTTCGCCCTGCCATGGTGTCACAGGGCGCTTTCCATATTATTCGGAGTACCCGGGATTGCCCCGGACTTACAAAGGATTATGTTGGATAGTTGCCCTGCGACACGAAAAAGGTTGGGGACGTGCGACAGTGGTCGGCGTCCGGAGTGTGTCCGTGCGCGAGCAGGACATTGAGTCGTTGAGCAGAGGGCTTTAGAAAATGAGTTTCGTGAAATGCTTGTAATGGGGAGTTCCTTGGAGTGTTGGGAAGGTCTCCACCAAGTTTCACAACTAGACGGTTCCGTTTGAGTAGCGAACGATGCGAAGGATCGAGATGCTGCAGTGCAGTGGCATTATCGTAGTTTCAGAATATTGCAGAGGCAATTCCTCACTCCTCGAGTATCGTATGGGGCTGAAACTTTGTGGACTTATAGATAATGTCGTAAGCTACTCTACGGTTCAAGCGGATAAGGATTTGGAGTTCGTACGAGGGAGTTACACCCGATGTGGTTCCTCGGCTTTTCAATGTCTAGTGCGATTACAAGGGATTATTTGTCTAAGCCTATTATAGGGGGGACAGTCCTTAGATGGGCAATGGTGGGCAAGCGGCCAGTCTTCCTCGTGCTGTCGAGCACCAAGCGTGCAATCTTCCTAGAGGTATAGGGGGCCTCTAGGGAGCCAACTCTAAGCATTCGAAGTGCGCGAGGAGTTCCCGAGCGAGTTGGAAATCGTTAGGGCGGCGTAGGACCTGAGTGGTCTGCGTTGGGCTTAAGGTTGGCATTGAGGCTAAAGTGTGACCGTAGGGATGCCGTCGGCCATATACACTTCCTCTATGTCGATTGGGCAATCGAGGCACGCATTTAAATCATACGCCTCGTGAGCTTACTCGTAAGCATTAGCTATCGGTTCCGGCTATGCTGCGGGGGATCGTTGGCTTGTACATGTGGTTGCGAGACAACACCACATTGCGGACTAAAGGTAATATGTCGGTATGCGAAGTAGTCCCAAACATCATGAGGGGCAAATATCTATTGATGGCATGAATCTAAGCCAAGATCTAAAAGGTTGTCCGTCTCGAGTGAGGTACTCTCAAGGGCGCCAAGGTACTGCACCTAGGAAGTCCCGAGTGAGTGTCGAGCACGAGGAATTGCACTTCGGGCATGCGAGTGACCCTTAGTGCCGAGTGCCATTGCGGGTTAAGATTGAAGGGTATGAGATACCGGCCCTTAGTTGGTCGGAGGCAAAGGACAGGCGGGTGCCTAGCGTTCTACGCATAGCACAATGGACCAGTGCATGATATCTCTAATGTTGGTATTTTATGAAATCTCGTTGATGGTAGCCGGACGGAGACTCGGAAGTCTCCTAGGCGCACGGGTGATTCGTGATCCGCTGCACGAATTCGACGGCCTGAACCTCAGTGTGCCGCACCCCGTGGCAGGTGGTATCGGAGACTTGGAATGTCGCATCCAGGTTTCAGTTGAGCTTTGTTGAATATCTTGCTTCCCCATGAGAACCGGATACCAAAATTGTGCCAAATTTTTTTTTTGATTAGCCATTGTAGTGGCATTTCAGCGAAGGGCTTGCAGTGCTTTCTTACGTATTGTGGCAGAGTTGAGAATTAAGTTGGCAGTGGGACTTGAGCGAATGGTAGTACCTCGAGTTGGCTTTGCAATTGGGCGAATGGTAGTACCCTGGTTGTTTGGTTTCTGTCGGTGATGTTCGAAAGCTTTGTTCGGTGCGAGTTGTAGGCATTAGTGATTTCGGCGAATGGTAGTACCCGGGTTGCGACGTGTTTAATGACTATATTTTTCTCTGCGAGTACGGTTGGCAGTTGGTTAATGTGAGGGGAACATTCTCATCGGTAAATTACGGACGCGTGAGCAACGGTGTTGGTGTAATCTGATCAGAAACTTTATGTTGGCCTTTTTGTGGGCTTATAAGACATCTTGATCTCCTAGAAGGAGACATGCCGGTAAGCCGGGTGGTGTGCAGTAGCCACGTCTGCCAAGTTGCAGCCATGTTTGCGTAGCGCCGCAGATTGAGAGGTGATTTGGGTTTGAGACCTATTTGGGCGAGAACTTCAGTGCGGGAAACCGCCACAGCACGTTCAGGTGCAAAGCTTGGGCTTAATCTTAGTGCGCACAAGCGCCACAGCACTTGAGGTGCATTGGTTACATGAGATTTGAATTGGTATGCGCAAAGCGCTTTCGCACATGAGGTGCAATCGTAACACAGCCACCACGGAAGTTGCAAGAGTGGAGTGTTCAGTCTTCCTGGTTCGAATCGGGCAGATATGAGAATGGGCATGCTCCAAGTGTGGTGTCGCATGTCCCAATAGTCTGTGAGGGACAAGAAATTTGGGTCTGGCCTCCAACATGAGCGGGGGAGGGCCAGACCCCCGAGACGGAATGGGCTGATTCGAGAATGATGTTCCTTAAGGGGATTCCAAAGCCTAGAGTATGGGCTCTGTGGTTGAGGGATTTTCTGAAAGGGGCTGAGTTATACGAAGCATTGGGCTTCCTGGTTACCGAAGAGGTGTGTCCATCCTGGACACACATGCGAGCGATTTTGAGATGGCTGTTCTTGGAAGTGATTTGGAAGCCAATTAATGGGACCTATTGGTTGAAGAATTTCTGATGAGAGCAAGCTGAATGAGGTGTGCTCGTACAGAGTACACAATTGTGCGTTGAGCAATAAGGCCAGATGGCCAGGTTACGAGTTTTCGTCACGCCAGGCTGAAGGCCGGTGACGTGGTGTGCCGAGAGTTAGGCATCACCTTCGAGCGGGGGAGGGTGCGTTGATCACGCGTACAGCCTTCAAGCTCCTTGCCGTAGAAGTGCGGTGGCCTGAGGGAATACCGTTCAACCGAGGTACTAACGCAAGGAAGCGCGTAGGGTGAAGGTTGAGGGCCGGGAGAGTAGTGATCCGTGAGCAGCCGTGCAGGCCTCTTTCGACTTGTGCTAGAGGGCACTTGTCTTTCAGAGTTGCAGATTGGGTTTGGCTCGTCCTTGATAGAATTCGGAATCCATATTATGGGGTATGGTTAGTAAGGATTTTTGAGAGGGCAGCCGCGGTGGTATTTTGAGCGGAGCGCAAGGCTCCTTTGGATGGGTTCTTGGTGTTGGTGAGCACTCTTATAAGTATCATGTACTCCAGATGTTCAGGCAAATCGACCCGGTTTAATTCGGAGAACTTGTCGCTAGTCTCGGACTTGACAATGAGGGAGTAGCTTGATTTGAGCTAGAGTGGCAATCTAACACCATCGGTGGGTTTTTCGTTATATCGAGGCATGGAGAGAATGATTCCGGCCGAGATTTGAGTGGGTGTGCGCCGAAGAGAGGCAACATCCGTGAGGAGGGAGAGTGCATTGATCGCATGCACTGCATCCCTACGAGCAATGAGTTTGAATGCGCGAGGCGCAAGAGTTGCCGGGCGAGCGAAATTGCGATCATCGAGTTGCCGTGCGGCGTTCTTGAGTTGGGCCTCGAGACTTTACAAGCGGCGCCACTTGATGGAACTAAGAGTCTTTGTCTTGAGAGGCACACGAGTTGAGGAGATGGAGGTAGAGTGTCGGGTTCGTTGCCCAAGTATTTTCATGATGAGATGGGCAGTGCATGTACATAGAGCAGGTTGGGTGTGCATGCGTTGACGAGGACGTCAACGGATCGAGAGGGGGAGGATGTCACAGGGCGCTTTCCATATTATTCGGAGTACCCGGGATTGCCCCGGACTTACAAAGGATTATGTTGGATAGTTGCCCTGCGACACGAACAAGGTTGGGGACGTGCGACAGTGGTCGGCGTCCGGAGTGTGTCCGTGCGCGAGCAGGACATTGAGTCGTTGAGCAGAGGGCTTTAGAAAATGAGTTTCGTGAAATGCTTGTAATGGGGAGTTCCTTGGAGTGTTGGTAAGGTCTCCACCAAGTTTCACAACTAGACGGTTCCGTTTGAGTAGCGAACGATGCGAAGGATCGAGATCTTTGCCGCAGCGATGGCATTATCGTAGTTTCAGAATATTGCAGAGGCAATTCCTCACTCCTCGAGTATCGGATGGGGCTGAAACTTTGTGGACTTATAGATAATGTCGTAAGCTACTCTACGGTTCAAGCGGATAAGGATTTGGAGTTCGGACGAGGGAGTTACACCCGATGTGGTTCCTCGGCTTTTCAATGTCTAGTGCGATTACAAGGGATTATTTGTCTAAGCCTATTATAGGGGGGACAGTCCTTAGATGGGCAATGGTGGGCAAGCGGCCAGTCTTCCTCGTGCTGTCGAGCACCAAGCGTGCAATCTTCCTAGAGGTATAGGGGGCCTCTAGGGAGCCAACTCTAAGCATTCGAAGTGTGCGAGGAGTTCCCGAGCGAGTTGGAAATCGTTAGGGCGGCGTAGGACCTGAGTGGTCTGCGTTGGGCTTAAGGTTGGCATTGAGGCTAAAGTGTGACCGGAGGGATGCCGTCGGCCATATACACTTCCTCTATGTCGATTGGGCAATCGAGGCACGCATTTAAATCATACGCCTCGTGAGCTTACTCGTAAGCATTAGCTATCGGTTCCGGCTATGCTGCGGGGGATCGTTGGCTTGTACATGTGGTTGCGAGACAACACCACATTGCGGACTAAAGGTAATATGTCGGTATGCGAAGTAGTCCCAAACATCATGAGGGGCAAATATCTATTGATGGCATGAATCTAAGCCAAGATCTAAAAGGTTGTCCGTCTCGAGTGAGGTACTCTCAAGGGCGCCAAGGTACTGCACCTAGGAAGTCCCGAGTGAGTGTCGAGCACGAGGAATTGCACTTCGGGCATGCGAGTGACCCTTAGTGCCGAGTGCCATTGCGGGTTAAGATTGAAGGGTATGAGATACCGGCCCTTAGTTGGTCGGAGGCAAAGGACAGGCGGGTGCCTAGCGTTCTACGCATAGCACAATGGACCAGTGCATGATATCTCTAATGTTGGTATTTTATGAAATCTCGTTGATGGTAGCCGGACGGAGACTCGGAAGTCTCCTAGGCGCACGGGTGATTCGTGATCCGCTGCACGAATTCGACGGCCTGAACCTCAGTGTGCCGCACCCCGTGACACATGGGCTCATCAGGGAGACGGCATTAGTCCCCGACCAGTTGTGCCCTACCAGCAACGATCCCCTTCATAGTCAAGTCCTCGACTAGCGACAAGCTCTCCGGACTAAACCGGGTCGGCATTCCTGACTCGGCCAGACCGATGCATCCGGGCAAACAACGCCTTAACGCTAATGTCGCCCCCTTTACCCCACTTGTGGCAAGCTAACCAGAAGGCACGCCTCATTTGGACGGTCAACACAGACACGACATATCGGGTCGTGACATCCTCCCCCACCCAAATCGCAGCACGTCCTCGTGCTGGGGAAGAATGTTTCTTTCCGCACACTGTATTGTCCCACGCACACAAAACGATCGTGGCCATTAACATACGGCACCATACCCTTGATGGACAGGCTCTTCACTCGCGCGCCTCGCGCTAGCCCGCAGTGCGCCACGCACATACCGCATCACCAATCGACATCAACCTTCACCCTACGCGCTTCCTGGCGTTAGTACCTCGGTTGAACGGCATTCCCTCGCCGCTGCATTTTTCCCGCATGTCGAGGTTCCCACAGTGGCCCACGATGATCCACGCTCTTACACCCCGGTCACCGAAAGGTGGAGCTACCAAAAGTGCGCAATACAAGTGTGTCCACATACCGGACCGTCTGATCTCACAAGCCTAGGACCACCTCTCATTCCGGCATAGAATCGGTTCATGTTCTCCGCCTAGAAGCCTTGTCAGGAGCCGCACTTTGTCCGTGCCCTCTTTGCACCGGCGAGCACTCCCCGCCCTCATCGGTTTCGGCAGAACTTGACCACACCCGAACCATGCCGTACTGAGAGAGGTATCGGCTCCGATACCATTTGTCACGGGACGGGAGTTCCGAAGCCCGTGCGGCGTCCTAGGGGCCCTCACACCCCGGGACCAGCCTATCCCACATAGCATGCCAACTGGTTTCGCCCTGCCATGGGCTCATCAGGGAGACGGCATTAGTCCCCAACCAGTTGTGCCCTACCAGCAACGATCCCCTTCATAGTCAAGTCCTCGACTATCGACAAGCTCTCCGGACTAAACCGGGTCGGCATGCCTGACTCGGCCAGACCGATGCATCCGGGCAAACAACGCCTTAACGCTAATGTCGCCCCCTTTACCCCACTTGTGGCAAGCTAACCAGAAGGCACGCCTCATTTGGACGGTCAACACAGACACGACATATCGGGTCGTGACAGCACGCTAATGAGGAGTCAGCTGCATTCCAGCCTAGTATCGAAGTAAGCTGCAGTGAAGTCAGCAGATGGATAGCGCACGCTACACTCTATTATTAGCGCACTGTCACGGCCGACAGTCGACAACGAGACATGTGTGCGCAGATGGTCGCACAGGGTGCCGAGGGACCGGCACGAGCAGGACGCCATGGATGGCATCGGGCTGCATGGGAATACCCAGCCTTCAGGACGGCGTGACCGGACGGAGAGTCACGCGAGGAAACCGTGGGAGGAGCACGGACGCCGCTGTGGGAAGCGGATCGCCCAAGGGGCATTGCGGACGGGACATGTCCGGGACTGTCCGACAGCGCAGAGGACGCGGGCAAGGTCGGACGAGCAGCAGTCGTGTGGGACAAGGCACGACGGGACAAGGCCGAGTCTGGGAACGAGGCTCGACACAGGCGGCCGGACGCGGCGTAGGATGCCGGGCGCGGCCGGCGCGTTGGCGCGCGCGCGCGAGGTGCGAGAGAGACCCTCCCCCCCTATAATAGGCTTAGACGGAAAAAGCCTTGTGGGGGCAGTAGACATTGAAAAGCTGAGGAGCCACTCAGCAGGAAAGACTCGACCGGAAGCAACTAGAAGCGGACCGGCTTGGTCCAGGAGGTTCGGGAAGAGTCTGGAACATTGTAGAGACGGCCCAGTGTTCGGGCCGAGATGGGCAGTGCGGGCCGCCGACAGAGACGGGCCGGGGCGCCCGGATGATGGGAGAACCTTCTAGGACCCTCCTAGAAGGATGTACTACTTGAATATTGTAGAGTATTCTAGATTTGTACTTAGTATTATACTTGTAGAATACTCTAGACTTGTGTTTGTAAGACTTGTATATTGTAGACAAGTGTGGATGATTCTAGAGTTAGGTTCTAGAATTGTAATGTTGTAGATAGGTCTAGAACCCTCCAAATGAGGAGGTGGAGTAGAAGGTTCTAGGTTCTTAGGAGTAGTATAAATAGGTGAAGGGGAGGCTCATTTGCAACCAACCCTCAAAGACTCAACATTCTTGTACTTGTGAAGTTTGTGAAATAGTGAAGTGTTTTACTCTCAACTCCCAAGTGTTTAAACCCCTCTTTCATACTTAGCAACCGAGTGGTTAAGGCTTACTAGCTAGATCGAGACAATTCTAGTCTAGTGCCGCACGGGTCCGAAGAGCTTTCGAGTGCTCAAACCCAACCCCGTGACAAGTGGTATCGGAGCCACGCTAGTGGTTCAAGGAACTTCCGCATTGAGACGTTGCTGAGAGGTATTGTGCAAGGAGGACCGATGGAGACTACGTCCAGCGTCACCAAAGTTCAACCCGGCCAGGAGAAGGACAAGTCCAGGAAAGGGTCTAGGGACAAGTCCGTGGAAAGAGGTGTTGCCATGGAAGCACGAGTGGCTCGGCTGGAGGAAACCATGGACAAGCACGCAGATGCTCTCGAGGTATGGAGCAATGTGGCCGATCAGGTGACAGAGATGAGCGAGTCGTTGGAGGAGCTTGAGAATCGGGTGACGGGCACCCTTAACGCGTTGCGACGCGACTTGTGTGAAGAGATCCTTGAGGCTGTCAGGAAGGAGGTTCGGTCGATGATCGCAGCCTTTCGAGAGGAGATCATAGGGAGGATCGAGACCATCGAAGGAAGGACAGCACTGTACGAGCGGGCAATGGCCCACGGTCGGGACCAGCGGGGTGCGGCACCCCATCGAATCGACATCCCCCGGCCGTGTTCGTTCCAAGGATCGAGGAATGGTAGGGAAGTAGATGACTTCCTGTGGAACATGGAGCGTTACTTTGGTGCATCGGGGATAGTAGATGATGCGACCAAGTTGCAGACGGCTCCATTCTTCTTAGCAGATGTGGCGCTGCTATGGTGGAGAAGGCGCGAAACTGAGATCGCGCGTGGAACATGTCGGATGGAGACATGGGAGGATTTCAAGGCCGAGTTCAAGCGGCAGTTTTACCCGGAGAATGTTGAGTTTGAGGTCCGGGCTAGGTTGAAGGAGTTGACACACAACAAGGCGATCAAGGACTATGTGAAGGAGTTCCAGGAGATCGTGCTGGAGTTGCCTAGCCTTAGTGAGCAGGAAGCTTTGTTCGCGTTCGTGGATGGGCTAAAACCGTGGGCAAAGTTGGAAGTGCAGAGGGCCAAGGCACAGAACGTGTCCGAGGCGATTGCGATAGCGGAACGGCTGATCGAGTTAAAACCAGCCGGGGAGAGCCGAAAGTCCAGGAGGGACGAGGACGGCATCGGTACGCAGGACAAGTCGTACCAGGGTGCGGATAGGGGCGCGAGGATGGCCAGGCCCAAGGACGGCAAGCAGTCAGGATGGGCTCGGACTTGCCATGGGTGCGGGAGTGCAGACCATCTCGTAGCAGCGTGTCCGAAGAAAAAGAAATGTGAGATTTGCTGGAGCACGGAGCATTCGACAAGGCAATGCTCGAAGTTTCCGAGGGCAGCCGCCATGGAGTACACCAAGGCACGGGACGATGCCGAGGGTGATGGGACATCGATGGCGCTTCAGGTGTTGAACTCAGCCATAGGGATGGCATCGCGGGACGGAACACCGCTGGAGGGAAACCTGTTGTATGCGACGGGGCTGATCAATGGGAAACCCGTCAAGGCGTTGGTCGACACAGGGGCCGATTACAACTACATTGACGAGGCTGAAGCACAGAGGTTGGGGCTTCAGGACATCGAGGGACGGGGCTGGATGAAGTCGAATAATGCACCACCCGTTCGAGTTACATGAGTCGCCAATGGGGTGCGACTAAAGATAGGCACGTGGGAACCGCGCGTGCACTTCAAGGTGACGAGCATGGATGATCGGGACATAATACTGGGCATGGACTTCCTGAGGAAGAATAATGTTGGTGTTGTTCCGCACAAGAGGGCGTTGTACGTGTGTGATCAAGCCAAGCTGCAGGAAATATGCTTGACCACAGAGCCTTCGAGACAAGCCATGTCGGCACTCAAGTACGTGAGGAAGCTTGAGGAGGAGCCGAGTTACCACCTTGGAGCAGTTCGGTTCATCGAAGGGCCGCCACGTCGCCGAGGACGTCGACGAAATGGGCGGGGGAGAATGTCACGGCCGACAGTCGACAACGAGACATGTGTGCGCAGACGGTCGCACAGGGTGCCGAGGGACCGGCACGAGCAGGACGCCATGGATGGCATCGGGCTGCATGGGAATACCCAGCCTTCAGGACGGCGTGACCGGACGGAGAGTCACGCGAGGAAACCGTGGGAGGAGCACGGACGCCGTTGTGGGAAGCGGATCGCCCAAGGGGCATTGCGGACGGGACATGTCCGGGACTGTCCGACAGCGCAGAGGACGCGGGCAAGGTCGGACGAGCAGCAGTCGTGTGGGACAAGGCACGACGGGACAAGGCCGAGTCTGGGAACAGACTCGACACAGGCGGCCGGACGCGGGCGTGGGATGCCGGGCGCGGCCGGCGTCTGGCGCGCGCGCGCGAGGTGCGAGAGAGACCCTCCCCCCCTATAATAGGCTTAGACGGAAAAAGCCTTGTGGGGGCAGTAGACATTGAAAAGCTGAGGAGCCACTCAGCAGGAAAGACTCGACCGGAAGCAACTAGAAGCGGACCGGCTTGGTCCAGGAGGTTCGGGAAGAGTCTAGAACATTGTAGAGACGGGCCCAGGTGTTCGGGACGAGATGGGCCGGTGCGGGCCGGGCCGGGACAGAGACGGGCCGGGGCGCCCGGGATGATGGGAGAACCTTCTAGGACCCTCCTAGAAGGATGTACTACTTGAATATTGTAGAGTATTCTAGATTTGTACTTAGTATTATACTTGTAGAATACTCTAGACTTGTGTTTGTAAGACTTGTATATTGTAGACAAGTGTGGATGATTCTAGAGTTAGGTTCTAGAATTGTAATGTTGTAGATAGGTCTAGAACCCTCCAAATGAGGAGGTGGAGTAGAAGGTTCTAGGTTCTTAGGAGTAGTATAAATAGGTGAAGGGGAGGCTCATTTGCAACCAACCCTCAAAGACTCAACATTCTTGTACTTGTGAAGTTTGTGAAATAGTGAAGTGTTTTACTCTCAACTCCCAAGTGTTTAAACCCCTCTTTCATACTTAGCAACCGAGTGGTTAAGGCTTACTAGCTAGATCGAGACAATTCTAGTCTAGTGCCGCACGGGTCCGAAGAGCTTTCGAGTGCTCAAACCCAACCCCGTGACAGCACGCTACCCTCTATTATTAACGCACGCTATCGAGCCATGTTACTGTTGTAGAAGATATTCAAAACACAGAATGACGTATGTAATGAAGTCAGCATTAGCGCACGCTAAAAAGAATGAATAGCGCACGCTAAGTTGTTTGAATCTAGTCAATCCGAATGTTGGAAAGATTCGGCGGAAAGTCAAGCATCAAACGGATAGTTTGACAAGTAAACTCAACGGATATATTACGTTAACGCACGCTACTCAATCATGGTTAACGTACGCTAAGTAAGTGATATAACGTACGTAAGGAAGGAGGCATAACGTACGCTAAAGAAGAAACGAAGCTACTGGACTGAAACTGGACAGACCTAGCGCACTGTCACGGGCTTAGAGTTTGCTATGCTCCTAAGCGTCGTGCGGCCTAGCAACCCTCTTGCTAGTCAGCCTTAAACACTCCGAATTTGGCTAAGTATGAAAGTAGGCACAACGAAAGAGAGGCAATGGGTTGAGGGAAAATTACTTCCACTAAATATCAAAGAGTTTACAAAGTCTCTTACAAATGAATTCCCAAGGATGGCTGCAAATGAGCCCCAACATCCCTATTTATACTACCTCCTATCTCACTAGAACCTTCCTCCACCTCCTAATTTGGAGGCTTCTAGATCCTCCTAAAATATTACAAATTCTAGAGTATTCTATACATTACAAGTCTTTATACAATGTCTAGAATCATCTCTAAGTTACAAGTCTTTGACTCATCCAAGAGTCTCTAGCACCTTCCACATGTTTCTGGATCTTCCCGGTTCGTTCGGCCCGACCCGGCCCGCTCGGTCCGACTCGGCCCGTTTCCATGTAACCCGACCCGATCCGGCCCGGCCTTCCACACATGCCTCCGGATTACTCTTCGATGTTCTGGACCATCCCGGTCCGTTTCTGGGAATGTTCCGAGTATAATTTCCGTACAGTGGACTCCTCAGCTTTCCAATGTCCACTGCCATCACAAGGCTTTTTCCCGCTAAGCCTATTATAGGGGGAGGGTGCTCCGTGCATCCCTCGCGCGCCGCCCGCGCGCTCGCCCAGCGCCTTGCGCGCACCCCTCGCGGGTGTCCGTCGCCCGTGTCCGAGTCTCGGCCCTCGGATGTGCCTCGTCTCGTCATCTTGTCCCGTATTGTCTCGAAGCGGCGTGCCTGCCCGCTGCAGTCGTCCGTTCGGTTCCCGGCGTGCCTTGTCCAGCCGCCCAGGTAGTCCCGCATCAGGCCTGATGGCCTTGTCCCTCGGTCGGGCACTCTGTTTCCCGGTTGGCCTGCTTGCTCGGCCATACATCCATGCATGCCGCGCCACACGGCTAAGTCCCTCAGTCGGTTGAGCCGATCCACACGGCCTAGCTGTCCCGAACGTGCCCCGTGCACGTTGATCTGCTGAACCTCGCACTCCTCTGTGCGGGTCTGTCCGAGCATTCTGTCGGTCATTTCTCTCGGGGCGTGACACTCTCCCCCGCCTGTTCCGTCGACGTCCCCGTCGACGTGTGTTGCCACTCGGTCCCTCGATGTACCGCATTGATCCCAGACAGTACATCGGCATTTCCTCTTCAGTCAGCTTCTTCTGAAATCGAAGTGTCGTCATCGCTGCGTACGGGACTTGTTCCACAGTCAAGGGGATAATGATGGGTTTGTTCTGACCGTTCGCCCATAGTGTCTTTGCTTTTGGGAAAAAGGCAAAATTGTTCTTCTCCAGAAAGTCCATCCCCAAAATGAGATCCCGATCATCCATTGTGGTGACTTTGAAATGCACTCGGCCTTCCCAGTCTCCGAGCACGATTCGCACTCCGTTTGCTGCCCCTGTGACCGGTACTGCTGGTCCGTTGTTGGACTTCATCCAGCCCTTGCATGGCTGCACAAGTAGTCCCAATCTCTTGGCTTCGGCCTCAGTGATATAGTTGTAGTCGGCTCCCGTGTCGACCAAGGCCTTGATGGGTTGGTGGTTGATGGTTCCTTCCACGAACATCAACTTGCTTCCTCGCGGTCCCTCGCCCGCACCGACGGCTGCAGTTGTTGCATCGTGCTTACCTGCTGCACGTCGTGATCAATCGTTGGCCCCTCGCATTCGGCCATGGCGTTGAGCTTCCCCATCTTCGGACAGTCCTTCATCCGATGAGCTCCGCCGCACATAAAGCATCCTCGTTGGTCGGGAGCGCCCCTGCGTTCACCCGAGTAGTATGGCTTGTCTGCGTCATTTTGCGGTCTCGTCCCGAATCTTCCGCGTGATGGTTGGGCTGGTTGCTGTACTGACGTGCGGGTGTCTCCCCCGCCTTTGGATTGACCCTCAGCTCGTGGCTCCTTCCTCTTCTCGAATTCGGCTAGGGACTCGGCCACTTTGATTGCCTCGTTGACAGATTTCACCTCGCGGCTTTGTACTCTGTCCCTGACCCAACTCTGTAGTCCATCCAGGAAGAAAAATAGTCGATCATCCTCGGTCATGTCCGGAATCTGGAGCATGATCGATGTAAAGTCCCGAACATAGTCCCGAATGGTAGTCTTGTGCTTGAGCTCGCGGAGTTTCTTCCTTGCCTCATAGCATGTGTTCTCGGGATAGAATTGTGCCTTGAGTTCCGACACGAACTCGTCCCAAGTCCCAATCGGTTGGCAAGTTCCTTTTGCAACACTGGCCTGTCGATGACGCCACCACAGCGCTGCATCGTCGGCAAGGTATAGTGCAGCCTGCCGTACCTTGGCCTTCTCGTCCGTCAGTCCCAGACCATCAAAGTAAAGTTCCATTCGCCACAGGAACTCCTCGTTTGACTTGGCATCTCTCTTGCCAATGAATTCCTTGTGTTTGGGGACCTCAACCCTTGGTCCCTCGAACCTCGCCCTGCCAAATATGCTGTTCCCGCTCGGCCCACTATTTGAGTTGGTGCCCGAGTTGCTTGCCCGACAGATTTTATCACAAAAATCTTCAAAACGTTTGGCACTTACCTCGCAAAACTCGGCATACTGCTTGCGTATCTCCGTTATGCTGGCTGCCACATGATCCTCGATCGTTGCTAACTCCTTCCGCAACGAGAGTTGTTCCCTCTTGAAGGTCTCGAGCTGGCCCAACGTGTGCCCTTCCAGTTGGCCAACAGCTTTCTCGAGAGTACCCACGCGTTCCTCCGTGCTCAATTGGGTGTTAGTGATGCGCTGCCCAAGAGCTTCGATGTCGTCCTCGATGTCGGGTAGGCGGTTTGCTAAGGTGAGTATGATCTTTCGGATGTCTTCATCCTCAAGAAGTCGGCTTCGTGCCGGGTTCTCCTCATGTTGCGGCGGCACCACACCGCGCGCCTTGCTCTTGCCACGCTTGGCTTTCCCTTCAGCTGGGACTTCTCCACGTCCCCGGACCTTGTCAGCCTCTGTGACTCGTCCGTCCTCCACATTGATGCCTGCCTCGATCTGTCCGTCGGTCATGATGCCTGCTGATCGTTAGCGTCGACTCCCGCAGTCTTGCACACCTCCTTGTGTGGCTAACGATGGCTCCGATACCACTTGTCACGGGCTTAGAGTTTGCTATGCTCCTAAGCGTCGTGCGGCCTAGCAACCCTCTTGCTAGTCAGCCTTAAACACTCCGAATTTGGCTAAGTATGAAAGTAGGCACAACGAAAGAGAGGCAATGGGTTGAGGGAAAATTACTTCCACTAAATATCAAAGAGTTTACAAAGTCTCTTACAAATGAATTCCCAAGGATGGCTGCAAATGAGCCCCAACATCCCTATTTATACTACCTCCTATCTCACTAGAACCTTCCTCCACCTCCTCATTTGGAGGCTTCTAGATCCTCCTAAAATATTACAAATTCTAGAGTATTCTATACATTACAAGTCTTTATACAATGTCTAGAATCATCTCTAAGTTACAAGTCTTCGACTCATCCAAGAGTCTCTAGCACCTTCCACATGTTTCTGGATCTTCCCGGTTCGTTCGGCCCGACCCGGCCCGCTCGGTCCGACTCGGCCCGTTTCCATGTAACCCGACCCGATCCGGCCCGGCCTTCCACACATGCCTCCGGATTACTCTTCGATGTTCTGGACCATCCCGGTCCGTTTCTGGGAATGTTCCGAGTATAATTTCCGTACAGTGGACTCCTCAGCTTTCCAATGTCCACTGCCATCACAAGGCTTTTTCCCGCTAAGCCTATTATAGGGGGAGGGTGCTCCGTGCATCCCTCGCGCGCCGCCCGCGCGCGCGCCCAGCGCCTTGCGCGCACCCCTCGCGGGTGTCCGTCGCCCGTGTCCGAGTCTCGGACCTCGGATGTGCCTCGTCTCGTCATCTTGTCCCGTATTGTCCCGAAGCGGCGTGCCTGCCCGCTGCACTCGTCCGTTCGGTTCCCGGCTGTAATATCCGTATTTTTCTTTCCCTTGTATTTTCGTTTTTGGTGTATTTCTCGATCGTAGTGACCCTCGTGTACTTTTCAGCGTGTCCTTCCTGTCAAACTGTTGAATTGTTGTGCGGAACCACCGTTTCGGGGTTGCCGTGGATCCATTTCGTGTTATTAGTCCCCAAATATTGATTCCTATCGTTTTATTCTCTTTCCGGATCATTTTTATCATTTTGGGACCCAAAAAGGGGTGTGGGCCGCGGCACAAGGTGCGTGCGCCGCGGCACACAAATTTCTCCAAATGTTGGTCGGGCACCAGACTGTGTGCCGCGGCACACCCATCCGTGCCGCGGCACGGCGCCGAGCAGTGCGCGGCACACTGTCCGTGCCGCGGCACACTCGTGTGTCTTCGCGACCAAAACCCAATCAGACTGTACGCGGCACACGCGGTATCTTGCGGCACAATGCCAAAACACAGGAGTAGATTTTCGGCTGTGCCGCGGCACACTGGCACGTGCCGCGGCACACGAAGCGGTAATTGCGCAGACTCGTCCTTATTAGACGAGATCGGTCGTCTCCTTCCCCATTTTTCCACTACATCGCGAGAGAGAGGATATAGAGGGGGAGAGTTCTTCATCCGGGGGTCGATTTTCATCATTTCTTTTCAGTTGTAAGGCTCGGGCAATCAATCTAACGCGTGTTCTACGGATCTTGGTACTTGAATCTCCTAAGGTAATATTCTAAAACCCTATTTTCGATTAATTTGGGGATTTTGGGTTTTTCTTCCGATTCGTTCCGTTTTGTTGGTGGATTCATGATGTATACGATTGATATTGTTAGTATCTTTAGTTTTCCTACGGATTCATGGATATTTTGTGGATTTTTACGGAATCGAAAGGGTTTGGTTGTGGTCCGCCCTCGTTGTTATTTTGGTATGAATATACATGAATCGTAGGCGGGGTTCCGGGTGTATTCCATTTCCGTAATCGTCTAGAGTTGGTTGTGATTGTGTTATTCGAATCGTTAGGTTCATTCCACCGGTTCCTTGCGGTCGTGTTCAACTCTTCCGTTCCGTTCGTGTCGTCGTCTATTTAACCGAGGCAAGTATCCTTATGAACTTACAATCTTGGCATAGTAGTTTTGTATGAGAAATTGTGTGTGTGTGTATGCTCACTACGGGTTAGACTCGACGGGGTCTCGGTAGGGGTCCACGGAGGTGTGGATCGACGAGCTTTGCTTTTAACCACTACGGGTTAGATCCGACGGGGTCTCGGTAGGGGTCCACGGAGGTGTGGATCGACGGTTAATTGTGGTGAATTTTACAAATGTAATTTGATATTGGCATTTCCGGAAATGAGTGTTTTCGAACGGTTTTCTCTATTGCATGCATTTACTATATGTGTAAGATGTAAGTTGTTCATCTGGTTACTTGTACTAGCGTAATTGCTAACCCCTCTGGGGACCCGTTTTGGGGAAATTCGTTTTATGAATTTCAGGTCAGGTTCATCGGGACGAGCGGGCGCTGGACCAGTACACGGATGATGGCCATGCGTGATGATTGTGCATAAGTGACGTCTTAATGTCTTTTTGTCTTTTCATCTTTTGTGGCTTTTGAACTAATAGTTGTACTCGAGTACTTAAGAGTTCTTGTTCGTCCGGATTATATTGTTGCCTTTATGTTTGTGTTGATTGATGATGTTATGTTTGACCGGTTGAACCGGGTGGTTTATTCTGTTTTGCGTCTTTACGACATGGTGTTGGTCTGTCGTTTATGTGAGTCGATGAGTATGATGCTGTTCAGCCTGGTGGGTCCCATATAGGGATTCACGGCGCTGTAATATACCTCGAATACCTTGAGGGTGTTACAGAAAATGGTATCAGAGCCAGGTTTATGGATACCTAGGCTTGTCGGTTTATTGGGTCTGTGGTGTTTTGTTTTGCACATCATCGTCACGCCGCCATGATTCAGGTACTACCAGTGTCCGTAAGTTTTCCTTCCTCTGTTCATTAATTCCTTGTATCGTACCCTTGATTCTCGACTTGTGATTGTTCTTTTCTTGTACTGATCCTCGTATGGCTTTTGCTACTTATTTAACTCCAGTATGGATGCTGGAAGAGGTCGTGGTCGCGGTCGTGGTCGTGGACGCGCCAGGGACGTGGGGCGGTGGGGCGGCCACGCCACGATCGGGAGCCGGCAGTACCGGCGACCGTCATAGCCATGCTTCTTCTCAGGAGCGTGCCGATCTCGGTATTGCGGCCGTTATGCAACAAATGGTGAACCAAATGGCGGCAATAGCTCAGGCGGTTCAGAACCCGGACCAGGCCCACGCTAATCGGGGTGGAGCGGACCGTTGGCTCCAAGATGTTATCAAGATGCATCCTCCTCAGTTTTCGGGAGCTTCAGACCCGATTGGCTGGGAAGGGTGGATCAAGGAGATGTCTAAGGTCTTCGTTGCCACTAACTGTCCTGAGGAACGTAGAGTCCCTATTGCTCAATATTTTCTCACTGGGGACGCTACGAACTGGTGGGAGGCCGTTGGGCCCAAAGATCATGCTGCTTCGTGGGCTGAGTTTCAAGAGTTGATGGAGACTGAATATTGCCCGTGGCCAGTCAGACAGGCTCGGGTACATGCTTTTTATGATGCTCAACCGCGGGATATTCCCGTATCGCAAGCTATTGCTGATTTTAATAAGGAGTTGGGTTATGTGAAGACCCAAGTTGTCGAAGAGAGCGACAAAATTTTCCATTTCTCCAGACGGATGAAGTTGCCGATTCGGGACTATATGTCGGGGCTTGTATGCACTACCTTGAAAGACTACCAGAGCAGGGCCCTTGCTTATGATATGTCTGTGACGGCGAGTGAGGCAGCCCGCGAGAGTAAGAAGCAGAAGTCCGCTGGGAACTTTTCGGGCCACAAGAGTGGGGGTCAGCAGAGATCCCAATCTGCTAACTTCCCCGCCGACGGTGGTCCAGCTCGTTCCGCTGTGGGTCCTCGTGGAACTACCAGTGCTCCTTTTCGTGATGTGAAGTGTTTCAATTGTGGTCGTACAGGCCACATCAGCCGTACTTGTTTGAGCCCTTTGCTGACGTGTAATCAGTGTGGCCGGGCCACAAAGCCGCTTCAGGCGGAGAGGGAGAAAATTCTTGGTGCCCGGGCTTCCATTCCAGCGCCTAGGGAACCAAGTGTGAATCAGGGGTCGTTTGCTCCTCAATCTCCGCCGAGTGCTAGTCGGGGGAGAGGTCGGGGTCAGCCCTCAAGAGGGGGAGCTTCCAGTGTTGGCTCCGCCCACCCACGTGTTTATGAGATGCGGAGAGCCGATGACCCAGCGGCTACCGTGGCGACAGGTACCGTTTATATTCTTTCTCACCCTGTCAGTGTGCTTTTCGATTCCGGTGCTACGCATTCGTTCATATCTCTGGATTGTGTGCGTCGTTTGAGTCTCGACCGTTTGGCGCCTTGTGAGCCCTTCATCGTTAAGCTTCCTAGCGGTGATAGGATCGTTGGTGATCAGGAGGTTCGAGACTGTTCAGTGTTTATTTGCGAGAGGGCTTGGCCCTCTAATCTTATTGTTGTGGGTATTAAGGGTGAGGACTTAATTCTCGGGGATGATTGGCTCGAGCGGCATGGTGCAATCATGAACTACCGCACGAGAATCATCACCATGTTAGCCGATGATGGCACCGAGCACTCTTTCACGGCGAAAGAGGGGAACCAGAATTGCTATTAACGCCTTGAAGGCGATGAGACTCCTGCGAAAGGGGTGTACCGGCTATTGGTGCTACGCCTTGAAGACGGAGAGTGGTGGAGTCGAGCTTTCGTCGATTCCAATCGTTAATGAATTTCCTGATGTTTTTCCTGACGAGTTACCGGGATTGCCACCGGATCGTGAGGTTGAGTTTGCCATAGAGTTAGAGCCGGGCGCGGCTCCTATTTCGAAGGCGCCCTATCGCATGGCACCTTCAGAGATGTCCGAGTTGAAGAAGCAGTTGAGTGAGCTTCTTGAGTCAGGGTATGTTCGACCGAGCGCCTCGCCTTGGGGCGCACCGGTCCTGTTTGTGCGGAAGAAGGATGGCTCACTACGTTTGTGTATCGACTATCGCGAACTAAACAAGGTGACCATCAAGAACAAGTATTCTTTGCCGAGAATTGATGACTTGTTCGATTAGTTATAGGGAGCTGCGGTATTCTCGAAGATTGATTTGAAATCGGGGTACTATCAGCTCCGGGTGAGAGAGTCCGATGTGCCGAAGACAGCTTTTCGGACAAGATACGGACATTATGAGTTTGTAGTTATACCTTTCGGGTTAACTAATGCGCCGGCGGTGTTCATGCAGTTGATGAACAAAGTATTTATCGAGTATTTGGATAAGTGTGTCGTCGTCTTCATCGACGATATTCTTATTTATTCGAAGAATGAGGAAGAGCATGCCCATCATTTGCGGGTAGTATTAGACATTTTGAGGACCGAGCAACTCTATGCAAAGTTCTCGAAATGTGAGTTCTGGCTGAAGGAAGTGATGTTTTTAGGTCACGTGATTTCAGCCGAGGGGGTTCGTGTGGACCCGCAGAAGATTGAGGCCGTGTTGGATTGGGCACCGCCCAAGAATGTGAAGGAGCTCCGTAGTTTCTTGGGTTTAGCTGGCTACTACCGTAGGTTTGTCGAGGGTTTCTCGAAACTGGCTCGACCACTTACACAGTTGCTCCAGAAATCCGAGAAGTTCGTCTGGAATGACGAGAGGCAGTCGAGTTTTGAGGAGATGAAGAAGCGTTTGACTTCAGCCCCGGTTTTGGCGTTGCCATGTGGTAACGAAGGTTTTGCCGTTTATAGCGATGCTTCGGGCCAGGGTCTTGGGTGCGTATTAATGCAAAGACGGTAAGACCATTGCCTTTGCATCGAGACAGATTGAGGCCGTATGAGCTTAACTACCCTACTCATGATTTGGAGTTAGCGGCAATGCTTTTGCGCTCAAGATTTGGCGTCACTATCTTTTCGGCTCTGCATGTCGATTTTTACCGATCATAAAAGTCTCAAATACATATTTACTCGGCGGGAGTTGAATATGAGGCAGAGGAGGTGGTTAGAGCTGATTAAGGATTATGACCTCGAAATCCTTTATCATCCGGCAAGGCGAACGTCGTGGCCGACGCCTTGAGTCGAACCGATTGCATTGCGATCGCTTGAGATCCTTACGTCTCACCCGAGCTTCGCGAGCTTTAATCGAGTTAGATGTTGAGGTTCTGTTGTCGGAACTGGCCGGACAATTTCGTGCTTTGGAAATTTCGCTGCCTTTGATCAATGAGATTAAGTCAACCAAATAAGATCCGATGATTACTCAAATCCGAGAGAACGTTCTTAAAGGAAAGTCTCTGGATTTGTGATTCACGAGGATGGTGTTTTGAGATTCCGTAGTCGGCTTTGTGTGCCGAGCGACCCGAGTTGAGACAAGTATTTTGCGTGAGGCCCATTCCACACCCTATTCCGTTCATCCCTGGTTCGAGTAAGATGTACAAGGACACGAGGAGGAACTTCGGTGGAATGATATGAAGGATGAGGTCGCACAATTTGTAGCGAGATGTTTGACTTGTCGGCGAGTCAAGATCGAGCATCGACCGGTGGGCTTTTGCGATCACTTCTGCTCCGAATGGAAATGGGAAGATATATCGATGGATTTCGTTACGAGTTTGCCGAGATCGAGGTCGGGCATGAATATGGTATGGGTGATTGTTGATCGCCTGACCAAGTCGGCACATTTTCTGGGCATCAAAGACACTTGGGGCCCGGAGAAACTGGCTCGTGTGTTTACCGCGCAGATTGTGAGACTTCACGGTACTCCGAAGTCTATTGTTTCAGATCGTGATGGTCGTTTTGTATCGCACTTCTGGCAGGCGGTGCATAAGGCGTTGGGTACCCGGTTGCGTTTGAGTACCTCTTTTCATCCCGATCGGATGGGACGGTCGGACGCACTATCCAGGACGTTCGAGGACTTGTTGCGTGCTTGTGCTCTCGGGAGTAGTGACGGGAGGAACATTTACCGCGATTGAATTCACGTACAACAACGGTTGGCACGCGCGTCGGTCGGATGGCACCGTATGAGGCACTTTACGGGCGGCGATGTCGATCACCGATTTGTTGGAATGAGGCGTCCGATTTGGTCGGGACCGAGCCGGATGTCGTTTTAGAGACGAGGCGGAAGATAGAGTTAATTCGAGAGCGGATGTTGACTGCCCAGAGTCGACAGAAGTCGTATGCCGACGTCCGTCGTCGACCTTTAGAATTCGAGGTGGGAGACCACGTTTTGCTAAAGGTGTCGCCGACGAAGGGAGTTTTTCGTTTTGGGAAGAAAGGGAAGCTGAGTCCGAGATTTATTGGACCCTTTGAGATTCTCGAGCGAGTCGGTGAATTGGCGTACCGTTTGGCGTTACCTCCAGCCTTGGGTCATGTTCATAGCGTTTTTCATGTTTCCCAGTTGAGGAAATATGTCCCGGATCCTAGTCACGTCATCGATTATGGCGAGGTTGATATTGCGGAAGATATTACTTTTGAGGAGCGCCCTTTGAAGATTTTGGAGCATCGTGAGAAACGATTGAGGCATAAGACCATACCTTTGGTCAAGGTGCAGTGGTCGAGACACGGTGTCGAGGAAGCAACTTGGGAAACCGAGGATAGCATGCGTGCTAGGTACCCGGAGTTGTTTGTTTCTTAAGTTTCGGGACGAAACTTATTTTTAGAGGGGTAGAATGTAATATCCGTATTTTTCTTTCCCTTGTATTTTCGTTTTTGGTGTATTTCTCGATCGTAGTGACCCTCGTGTACTTTTCAGCGTGTCCTTCCTGTCAAACTGTTGAACTGTATTCTCGTTATTGTTGTGCGGAACCACCGTTTCGGGGTTGCCGTGGATCCATTTCGTGTTATTAGTCCCCAAATATTGATTCCTATCGTTTTATTCTCTTCCTAGGATCATTTTTATCATTTTGGGACCCAAAAAGGGGTGTGGGCCGCGGCACAAGGTGCGTGCGCCGCGGCACACAAATTTCTCCAAATGTTGGTCGGGCAATGCATGCAGTGCCGCGGCACACCCATCCGTGCCGCGGCACGGCGCCGAGCAGTGCCGCGGCACACCTGTCGGTGCCGCGGCACACTCGTGTGTCTTCCGCGACCAAAACCCAATCAGACTGTGCCGCGGCACACGCAGTATCTTGCGGCACAATGCCAAAACCTGGGAGTAGATTTTCGGCCTGTGCCGCGGCACACTTCTGCTGTGCCGCGGCACACGAAGCGGTAATTGCGCAGACTCGTCCTTATTAGACGAGATCGGTCGTCTCCTTGCCCATTTTTCCACTGCATCGCGAGAGAGAGGATATAGAGGGGGAGAGTTCTTCATCCGGGGGTCGATTTTCATCATTTCTTTTCAGTTGTAAGGCTCGGGCAATCAATCTAACGTGTGTTCTACGGATCTTGGTACTTGAATCTCCTAAGGTAATATTCTAAAACCCTATTTTCGATTAATTTGGGGATTTTGGGTTTTTCTTCCGATTCGTTCCGTTTTGTTGGTGGATTCATGATGTATACGATTGATATTGTTAGTATCTTTAGTTTTCCTACGGATTCATGGATATTTTGTGGATTTTTACGGAATCGAAAGGGTTTGGTTGTGGTCCGCCCTCGTTGTTATTTTGGTATGAATATACATGAATCGTAGGCGGGGTTCCGGGTGTATTCCATTTCCGTAATCGTCTAGAGTTGGTTGTGATTGTGTTATTCGAATCGTTAGGTTCATTCCACCGGTTCCTTGCGGTCGTGTTCAACTCTTCCGTTCCGTTCGTGTCGTCGTCTATTTAACCGAGGCAAGTATCCTTATGAACTTACAATCTTGGCATAGTAGTTTTGTATGAGAAATTGTGTGTGTGTGTATGCTCACTACGGGTTAGACTCGACGGGGTCTCGGTAGGGGTCTACGGAGGTGTGGATCGACGAGCTTTGCTTTTAACCACTACGGGTTAGATCCGACGGGGTCTCGGTAGGGGTCCACGGAGGTGTGGATCGACGGTTAATTGTGGTGAATTTTACAAATATAATTTGATATTGGCATTTCCGGAAATGAGTGTTTTCGAACGGTTTTCTCTATTGCATGCATTTACTATATGTGTAAGATGTAAGTTGTTCATCTGGTTACTTGTACTAGCGTAATTGCTAACCCCTCTGGGGACCCGTTTTGGGGAAATTCGTTTTATGAATTTCAGTCGTTCATCGGGACGGCGGGCGCTGACCAAGATTACGGATGATGGCCATGCGTGATGATTGTGCATAAGTGACGTCTTAATGTCTTTTTGTCTTTTCATCTTTTGTGGCTTTTGAACTAATAGTTGTACTCGAGTACTTAAGAGTTCTTGTTCGTCCGGATTATATTGTTGCCTTTATGTTTGTGTTGATTGATGATGTTATGTTTGACCGGTTGAACCGGGTGGTTTATTCTGTTTTGCGTCTTTACGACATGGTGTTGGTCTGTCGTTTATGTGAGTCGATGAGTATGATGCTGTTCAGCCTGGTGGGTCCCATATAGGGATTCACGGCGCTGTAATATACCTCGAATACCTTGAGGGTGTTACACCGGCGTGCCTTGTCCAGCCGCCCAGGTAGTCCCGCATCAGGCCTGATGGCCTTGTCCCTCGGTCGGGCACTCTGTTGCCCGGTTGGCCTGCTTGCTCGGCCATACATCCACGCATGCCGCGCCACACGGCTAAGTCCCTCAGTCGGTTGAGCCGATCCACACGGCCTAGCTGTCCCGAACGTGCCCCGTGCACGTTGATCTGCTGAACCTCGCACTCCTCTGTGCGGGTCTGTCCGAGCATTCTGTCGGTCATTTCTCTCGGGACGTGACAGCACGCTACAAAAGTGTTAGGAGTATGCCCTCGAATGCCACTCAGAGGTTGTTGAGTGAGGGCATTGTACTTGTAATTATGTAAACCATTTATATAAGGCAAATGAATGTTTCTTTATTTACTGGTAGTTACTGGCATTCCTAACTCGTGAATAAATATATAGAAACTAGTCCGTGTATTTGAGAACAAAACGTTCCACTCCTTATTGGATAAGGGGGTCGGCACTGGAAAGGTTTATAGCTCAAATACTTAATCGTTCGCAAGTCGATGAAACTTGACTGGGCGTTAAGTTTATGTAAAGACTTGTATGACGTGTTCTTTGACAAGGAGAGTGCACCGAACACTAATGGTTAGTGGGAGCACACGTTATAGGTATGCTAATTGGATTAGTATACTCGAACCGACTCACCCTCGATTCATCACACGGATTTCACTCCGGGACGATCAATGATGGAATCGAAAGGTTGTGATAGGTATTCGTGAACCTTCGACTTGAGGATTTAGTAGGGATGTGCTTGTGACGTCAAGATTTTCATTAGAGTAGTTCGACCCTGTAAACCGGAAGGCGGGGGTCAACCTCAACGTGCATCTTGATGGGCAAGTAGCGAGTCCTATCAATACCAAGATAGAATTCTTTCTCCTGTTAGTGAACGGGTTATATGTCCTATGCGGTTATTGGCAGATGAGATCATAAGTCTTTGGCCAAAGCATTGGAGCTAGCTGTATTAGATACGCGAGAGCTCGATGATCTCGATTTGCATTAACGCATGCATAGCGTCAAGTACAGATAAGGTTTGACTGACCGTGACCCTATAACTTGATCGGGATATTTGAAAGAAGGGTTTATACGTATACTTTTATTCACGACAGAATGGTTCTTGAATGATCCCAATCATTCGTTCTCAGTCGGGGTACAGTGTAGGCCACCAGGCTGGCTAGGTGGTGCTACTACTCTTTGGTTCCTCCCATTGCTAACTGAGACGGACCTACCGAGTCGCGCATTAGGATTGACGACGGAATGAATTTAGCTTAATTCTCTCATTATGAATATTAGATATTGGATATCTAATTCGGGACATTGGATGTTTAAATTGATTTATTGGATAAATTAATTTACGGCCTAATGAATTAAATATATCACTGGGTGATTAATTTAATTCATGGATATAATTATTTCTTGGAGAAATTAATTATGTTATAATGTATTTGATATGTTTAATTAATTGGATTAATTAATCGATATAAATACATCGATACGAAATCGGAGTTTATCTGTTTGGACTCGCGGGAGTCCGAAACGAACCGAACTTGTCCGATTTCTACATGGGCCAAACCCCACACTTCCACCCACTTTCATATGGACCCTTGTTCCATTCTTTAATTGTAACACCCCCAAACCACTCGGGAATATTACAGCGCCGTAGACCCTCTCCATGAGGATCTACCAGGCTAAATACATAAACACCACAATACCATACATACCGACATGGGTAATTAACGGACCATTAGACCGATTTGGTCTTTTACCACAACATACACATCAATCATACATTACTCTTTCTCGTAACTCATACCCACGCAGGGGTTAACATAAATCAACATTCCCGTATAAGGGGAAATAAACACAACGGAAGGACAAAACAAGACATCACCAAATACTCAACATCGGTCTTCATGTGATTAGTATCGCCGTCTTCCATCATCCTTCGTAACGATCCTGTGAATTTCTCCCCAGAAACCTGCAAGTATCTGGACGCAAAACATACATCCACCCCCCGAATACTCGGGGGTTAGCAAAACTCCATTGTTTTGCTAGTGCAAGTATAAATACAAAGACAAGCCATACATATCATACTCCAAGGACATAGAAACCGTGAATATACTTCCCGAGATAATTCACTTGATCAAAACCATTTGAATTATGAAAGATAGGAATAAAACCATTTTATATCTTACAAAACATTTTACAATCTCGGGAGTTTTAAAAACATTTGTGGTTTAAGAATTTTCAAGCCTTTCGAAACACTTAGGGACACAACCCAAAAATCATTTATTTCCAAATACGATTCTGATAACAAAATACGGGGTCCACGACCCAATCATAACATTCCATCCACAATCACGGGGGGTCCGTGAATCAACTTATCCACATCACATACTCAGAAGAATAACCCGACAGAAACTACACCGTGCCAAACATTACGGTGACAACAGTCTCACAGAACGACAACAGAGAGCACAACTTTGCAACTTAACCATACGGTCGAACTCGACACACCACAGAGCTACAATACACAGAGCAACCACAAGACTCACGTATCCATACCAAATTATCACAGCCAAGGTACACATCACACATAACAAATTTACTGGTGCCATTCCAGCCAAGTACGATAACATTTGGACTGCCATTCTAATCAGACGAAATATGCGCCACAAATCACAGTTCTCCAACAAAACATTTCAAAGTTAACCGTTGGTACGAGACTCACGGCCGCCGTACCCCACAGAGCCCCGTCGGACATCCCTGGGTGGTTAACCCTAGTTCGCGATACGCACACACACGGCAATACGTATCCCTAGAGGCCCCGTCAGACCGTCCCTAGGTGAACATACACATATCATCCACAACGCCACGGAAAGCCATAATTCGAATACTAGAATATGCATACAAATGCTAGGTACTTCGCTAGAATGGCCACTTTAACCGGCATATACTCACAATCAATATCATACAACGACAAGCAAATACCAATGCCAAACAACACCAAGTGTCCCAACCTCCTTACGAAGGAGTAACAGCTAATATCACACAACGTCACATATTCACCGTACAATTACACATCTCAATACACAATCCTCGGCAAATAATTACGGTCTACTAAATTCACTAAAATATGTTCAATATCTTCCATCACACAACAATGATACACATAATCAGAAAACACAATTATTCACAAAGCCTATGAGTTATCTTCGAAGGAAAACCTTTATAAAAAATATACCGATCCTTTTTGGAAGTTCATTAAAACATTAAAATTCCACATATAATCAATTACCAATTATCACGTCTGCGAAATACGAAATGTATGGGCAAGATACTTGCCTCGATACCACAAGCAATGAAACGACGAACGGACACGGTCGGGTAGTCCTCAAACTTCCAAGAACGAACCTGAACTCGACAACTCCAGAAAACTACGAAAATAACATCACCACGAATCAATAACGCTAAACGGAATTCGAATCAACTCGAAAAACAACATGGATCCGAGGGTTTCTTCAAGACAAATTGAGAATCAAGTTCCGGGTGATAAAAATTGATAAATGAGTCACAAAATTCGAAGACCATGATCAATACAACAAGAATACCAATAACAATTCATCAATCTCGGACAAAATCAACGAATCATGAAGAAAACCCCCAAAATACCCGAAATTAGGGTTCTAAGAATTTTACCTTGATTAAAATGGGGAAAGATGTTGGGATGTTGTTAAATCCATACTAGAAACTCAAAGATGTTGATGGGTGATGATATCAGGCCAAAATCCATGCTTACACGCCTTCAAGATCGTCTAGATCGCCGGAAGGAAGAAAGGGGAGGAAGAAATGACGAAAATTGACCTCTGCAGTCCTATATATACTGTTAACAGTTAGCGCACGCTAAGGTATGTGTAGCGTGCGCTATCGGCTGCAAAATGCAGTCCAGAACCCTCTGCCAGACTTCGTTAGCGCGCGCTAATACATGAGTTTAGCGTGCGCTAATTATACACTGTGTAGTCTTTGCTATTTCGACCACAACTTCTTCGTCCGGACTCCGATTGACTCACCGTTTGAACCATTGGAAAGCTAACTTGATGCTCTATCATACTGCAAAGATTCAGAACTTTTGGAGTTTCCAAGAATCAATGGTGATTTTACAAAGTCGAACTAATACGTCGATTAATCCGAAACAATATCAAAACTTGCTCGAATGACGAAATGTGCTGAACAAACCATGTAAAATGTGTCAATGAACACAAGCAAGTCACTAGAATCAAAAATATAGAAATAGAAAGTATGGGTATTACATTCTACCCCATTAAAAAGAAGTTTCGTCCCGAAACTTAAAACATAAAAGGATCAAAGTAAAACAATCTCAGATAACACACTCTGTCCGTTGCCAACGGCTTGCAACGAATCACATGCAAGACGTGGCTACTAACATCCACATCGCTATTTCGAATGATAACAAACCGCCGACAAAAATCGGTATGGTTGAACAACCCAAACAGTACACTAATCAAAACGCGAGTTAATCGCTGAACAAATATGAAATTCCACAACACGAGGATTGGAAGATCGAAAACGGAGTTAATTTCCCGAACTTAAGGAAATTACGAAGTGGTCTGAATGCTTAAAAATCATGATACGAGATCAACGAATAGGACAACAAACGATCGAACAACAATGATCGAGACATCACATCGAACAATCATATCCGAATCATAACGAATAGAAATCGAATAGCATCCCGAAGTCCACATCACGAATCAAGACAATATATGATCCGATAAAATCGTCATGATATACATTTTCATAAGATTCACAGGAGCGGAGCCGAATTTAGAAAAGTCACAACGACAAACGTATTAACACGAAACAATACTGCAACTCGTTCGAACAACAAAAAGTGAAGAGTAGAACAAGTCCGTAAAATATCGACGAACACAAACGAGTCGATAGAGTCGAATAAAGCAGCGAAAAAAATATGGGTATTACACCATATCACCTATAAAAGAGGTTTCGTCCCGAAACCTAAACAACAAGAACGAAGTGCTAGAATAGCAACCTTCCTGAAACCTTCTCTTGGTCCCGCATCGATCTCCATGATATGCAGACGCGGTCACGACCGCGCCCTTTGCCCTCGGCATATTAAGCGGATACTCACTCAATACAATGGTACAGCATCGCAAGATAATATACCAAATTGCCAACTCGGCTTGACATATCACATAAGACAACTAATAGCAACTCGATAAGGAGATCCACGAGGTATTCTTTTACATGATATCCTTTGAAAATACTTGGATTTGCATGTTTATTCAAAATAAAACTTTGAGAGTATTTTTGGTACCTCGGGCTTTTTGTCAAAACTTGTAAACAAAAGACTTTAACCGTCTCCTTTTGGAATTATTTGCAAAACAATATATCCTTGCAACTGCCACTATTAAAATAACCATGCCACTACACATCATCATCACCGTTAATAACAAACAAGGTAACTACGCAAGATCCTCAAACCATTCGTACAAGCACTAAATATTCCCACCAATCATCAATCATTTTGGGGTGATCCAAGATCGCGCACGATAACTAGCTCAGTATAGAAAATTTTTCCAAATCTGAGTTTGAAGTTTAAATCGAGTAAGATCCTTCATCTTTCATAATATATTTTTGAAAATAAAAATTGTATTGGTTTTTGAAAAAAAAAATTGATAATGTGAAAGATTTTATGAAAATCATGTACTCGAATCATTTGAAAACACATCAGTACGTCAAAAATCATTTTTGAAAATCTTCTCAACACTACACAGTAATCAACGACGGTAATATTTTACAAAATGTTCAAAGATACTTTAAAACGACTCTTTTAATACCGTCGGGGTTCCTTTAGGAAATTCAAGGCCGGCTCGCCAATTTTAAATGATTTTCAAAGTCCACACGAAGCCGCCGATTAAGCGAACCGTCAAAACTTTATGAAATTTAATTTTCCACAACTTGTTCAAGTTTATAAAATTTTCAGAAAACCGTTTTCGAATACACACACAATGGACATAATTTACTATTTTATCAAAATACGATCCATTACCATCAAATCCAATCACACGTCAACATCATATATCTACATAATTATAGTATCGCACAAGCAACCGTCAAAAGATAATTAACATCTAAAACTGAAATACAACCTCTCAGTAATGAGGACTCTCACAACAAGTGCATTTAGGACGACTTAATGTTCACACCACCAACTTAATCACAATTTTGAGCATTATTGACCAAATAATAATGCCAACATCACTACATACCCTCGAACCGACGATCATGAAATCAAAAAGTCGAAAGCAAGAGCCACGTTTCGAGTAAATTTTTGGTAGACCTCATTTGAGTCTTTAAAATCAAATTTTGAAAACTTGCAATGCAAGATGAAAATAAAATATAAGTAGTTAAGTTCAAAAAAAGAGTCCGGTCTCGAGGTCATCATACGAAATCAAAAATTTTCCTTTCTTGAAGGATGTTTTAAAACAAAATTATACGTGACTCTTCAAAAATAACTAAACTTTGAAATATCATATTGACAAACTTTCCTTGCGGGATCACACCAAGCTGTTACTCCAGTAAAACGATTCACACAATACATATACACATTTATACACCGATATCACTTTTCATTCCAGTACAACACAAGAATCAACAAACATGGATTGCATATTCACAATTCACATTTAAACTCCACATAATAACACATAATCACACAAGCTCGTATAACACGAGAGCAACAAAGTAGGGAGACTTACATCCACAGATCGCACGAAGATGATGGCTGCACCTCGATACTAATCGCGACCGACACCTCAGACGACGCGTCGCGACACGACTCAGTCAGACAAAATCTGACAAGACAAGACAAGGCCCGACAACACACAACTCAACCCGACACCCTAGGTTTCCGCAACCTAAGCTCCGATACCATATTCTGTAACACCCCCAAACCACTCGGGAATATTACAGCGCCGTAGACCCTCTCCATGAGGATCTACCAGGCTAAATACATAAGCACCACAATACCATACATACCGACATGGGTAATTAACGGACCATTAGACCGATTTGGTCTTTTACCACAACATACACATCAATCATACATTACTCTTTCTCGTAACTCATACCCACGCAGGGGTTAACATAAATCAACATTCCCGTATAAGGGGAAATAAACACAACGGAAGGACAAAACAAGACATCACCAAATACTCAACATCGGTCTTCATGTGATTAGTATCGCCGTCTTCCATCATCCTTCGTAACGATCCTGTGAATTTCTCCCCAGAAACCTGCAAGTATCTGGACGCAAAACATACATCCACCCCCCGAATACTCGGGGGTTAGCAAAACTCCATTGTTTTGCTAGTGCAAGTATAAATACAAAGACAAGCCATACATATCATACTCCAAGGACATAGAAACCGTGAATATACTTCCCGAGATAATTCACTTGATCAAAACCATTTGAATTATGAAAGATAGGAATAAAACCATTTTATATCTTACAAAACATTTTACAATCTCGGGAGTTTTAAAAACATTTGTGGTTTAAGAATTTTCAAGCCTTTCGAAACACTTAGGGACACAACCCAAAAATCATTTATTTCCAAATACGATTCCGATAACAAAATACGGGGTCCACGACCCAATCATAACATTCCATCCACAATCACGGGGGGTCCGTGAATCAACTTATCCACATCACATACTCAGAAGAATAACCCGACAGAAACTACACCGTGCCAAACATTACCGTGACAACAGTCTCACAGAACGACAACAGAGAGCACAACTTTGCAACTTAACCATACGGTCGAACTCGACACACCACAGAGCTACAATACACAGAGCAACCACAAGACTCACGTATCCATACCAAATTATCACAGCCGAGGTACACATCACACATAACACATTTACTGGTGCCATTCCAGCCAAGTACGATAACATTTGGACTGCCATTCTAATCAGACGAAATATGCGCCACAAATCACAGTTCTCCAACAAAACATTTCACAGTTAACCGTTGGTACGAGACTCACGGCCGCCGTACCCCACAGAGCCCCGTCGGACATCCCTGGGTGGTTAACCCTAGTTCGCGATACGCACACACACACGGCAATACGTATCCCTAGAGGCCCGTCGGCCGTCCCTAGGTGAACATACACATATCATCCACAACGCCACGGAAAGCCATAATTCGAATACTAGAATATGCATACAAATGCTAGGTACTTCGCTAGAATGGCCACTTTAAGCATATACTCACAATCAATATCATACAACGACAAGCAAATACCAATGCCAAACAACACCAAGTGTCCCAACCTCCTTACGAAGGAGTAACACCTAATATCACACAACGTCACATATTCACCGTACAATTACACATCTCAATACACAAACCTCGGCAAATAATGACGGGCTACAAAATTCACTAAAATATGTTCAATATCTTCCATCACACAACAATGATACACATAATCGTAAAACACAATTATTCACAAAGCCTATGAGTTATCTTGAAGGAAAACCTTTATAAAAATATACCGATCCTTTTTGGAAGTTCATTAAAACATTAAAATTCCACATATAATCAATTACCAATTATCACGTCTGCGAAATACGAAATGTATGGGCAAGATACTTGCCTCGATACCACAAGCAATGAAACGACGACGGACACGGTCGGGTAGTCCTCAAACTTCCAAGAACGAACCTGAACTCGACAACTCCAGAAAACTACGAAAATAACATCACCACGAATCAATAACGCTAAACGGAATTCGAATCAACTCGAAAAACAACATGGATCCGAGGGTTTCTTCAAGACAAATTGAGAATCAAGTTCGGGTGATAAAAATTGATAAATGAGTCACAAAATTCAAGACCATGATCAATACAACAAGAATACCAATAACAATTCATCAATCTCGGACAAAATCAACGAATCATGAAGAAAACCCCCAAAATACCCGAAATTAGGGTTCTAAGAATTTTACCTTGATTAAAATGGGGAAAGATGTTGGGATGTTGTTAAATCCATACTAGAAACTCAAAGATGTTGATGGGTGATGATATCGTGCCAAAATCCATGCTTACACGCCTTCAAGATCGTCTAGATCACCGGAAGGAAGAAAGGGGAGGAAGAAATGACGAAAGTTGACCTCTGCAGTCCTATATATACTGTTAACAGTTAGCGCACGCTAAGGTATGTGTAGCGTGCGCTATCGGCTGCAAAATGCAGTCCAGAACCCTCTGCCAGACTTCGTTAGCGCGCGCTAATACATGAGTTTAGCGTGCGCTAATTATACACTGTGTAGTCTTTGCTATTTCGACCACAACTTCTTCGTCCGGACTCCGATTGACTCACCGTTTGAACCATTGGAAAGCTAACTTGATGCTCTATCATACTGCAAAGATTCAGAACTTTTGGAGTTTCCAAGAATCAATGGTGATTTTACAAAGTCGAACTAATACGTCGATTAATCCGAAACAATATCAAAACTTGCTCGAATGACGAAATGTGCTGAACAAACCATGTCTGAAATGTGTCAATGAACACAAGCAAGTCACTAGAATCAAAAAATATAGAAATATAAAGTATGGGTATTACATTAATGCTTGATCATTGAGGTGGTGGGGCTTTGATTCTCATAATTATGAGATGTGCATGTGGAGAGTTGAATAAAATGAAGATGAAGACATCTCTCACTAATTTTTATTCCAAGCAACTTTTTGCTTCCATACGTGAGATACATTGAGAGAGAGAGAAAGTGAGACTTTGAGTTAAAAACACTTATCTTCATCTTCTTCTTCAACTTGTTCTTGGTGATTCTTGGAGAAAAATCAAGAAATAAATGAGAGTTGTGAGTTATACACTTAGAGTGTGATAATCTCATATTGGAAGCTTCATCACTTAGCTCTAGCCGTATCCTCGGAGGATAGCAAGGTGATCGTCGTTCCGGTCGTTTCTCCGGCGCGTGGCAAGTAGAGACGCGGTGCTTTCGGCGTTGGATCGTTCAAGGGCTTGGAGCGGATTGAACTCGTAGAGATCAAACTAAAGCTTGGGGAATAGCTCAAGAGAAGGTTACCATTTAATCAACGGACTTCGAGGGTTAGTTTCTTACGACTCTTGCTTTTCGTTTATATATTCGTATATACGTAGCTTGATCGATCCTCGTAGGGATTCGGATCGAATTAATTTTCGTTTTACCGCTTCCGCTGGGCCTTCGTTTTAGGCACCGAATCCCAACAGTGGTATCGGAGCGTAGGTCTTGCGATCGTATATACGATATTAGCATTTGGAATGCTTGATTAGATGGTGAATGATTTGGAATCATTTTAGTCATAATCGTGGTATATATTTTTACGTTCGTTGTAGTTATATTTTTCGTAAGTTTATGTCTAAATATAAATCTTAATTTCTTGGAAATATGATTTATATTGAAGATATGAATGTTGAAAAATATTGATATTGGATATCCGGTCGAAAATCGAGCTCCGAATCGTCGTCGGACGATTTTTCGGACAAAGGGCAGGTTGCTGCCAGGGTGACTCGGCCGTGTCTGGTGACACGGGCCGTGTCAGGCAGTCCCCAGGCCACTGCCAGGCAGACCCGACCGTGTCAGGAGACACGGGCCGTGCCCGGCCGGCAGCTGCCGATCGTGATCGGCCATGCCAGGCATGTCTGCCGGCATGCTGCCGGCAGTGACTCGGCCATGGCAGGCCAATTTCGCCCCGGCTCGATTTTTTTGTGTATTCTTGAAAATTAATCTCCCGCATGTTAAATTGGATTTAATATGATTAAAATGATTTATGGTATTTCATTTTATAAGGGAAATTTGATTAATTGGAATATTTATGGTCGACCGAATTATTTTGAACGTTATCATATTACCGATTGTGTGAATCGATTGGATCGGTTCGAATTGTTGATTGGATCAATGTATCTCTACGCTTTCCATTTATTTAGTATTTTTTGAATGAATGCTTTTGAATGGGGATGTGGTTCGTGGACTTAGTTTTTGAATCGTTCGTTTTATTCGATTCGGTTGTAAAGGCCGTTTTGAGCTTATTTATTTTACTAGAAAAATTTGTATCTAGGATGCAATTTTCAATGTAAAATTTTTATGTAATGACGAAGACCGGAGGAAGATCCATTTCGAGAAGACGAAGATTCAAGACGAAGACTTGTAATTAGATTACGGAGTTTTTGTTTTCTAGGAACGGTCCATGAACCACATGTTGGTAGCAACTAGGTTGTGAATGGTTGTTTCATATTGTATGAATGCCACAAACGCGCTAATATGATTAATGTGCAAAGTGTAACGTTAATCGCGAAAATTCTCCCACAACAAATTATTAAGTTGATAAGGTTTCAAGGTTTTCCTTCCCTCCATCGAGCTTTCGAAATTGAAATCCAAATCGGATGTGCTATGCTTCCGAGTTATCGGGGTAGTCGTTCGGGAGGACGGATAAATTACCGGAGCGCATTGGATGCCTTCGGTTGGAGCAAATTTTATCCCTAGAAACCCGATAGGTTGCCTTGGATAAGATTGATTGTGAAACCGATTTGCGTCGATGGTATAAACTTAACTTGTTCACGAACCATAGAAATCGTATAGGTTGAGGGGAGTGAACAAGGGGAAAAAGAAGATCGAATCATCCATTAGATGGGTTGGTGTTGGACACCACTTTATGAAAATTAATAGACTAGAAACCTGTTCGGTTGCCCTCTATTAAGATTTATAAAGAACTCGATCACCACTATGAAGTAGAGCGACGATACTTCCGGATTTCACATGGGAGTGTGTTATTCCGATAAAAATAGTGGGAGCTGGGTAACAAGAATAGAAAAGACCTTAATTCTATACTCAGAACATAATATAACAAGTCACTAATTAATCTGTTATACTTAATGCAGACAAATCTCAATATGACAATGAATCCACTCACAATTCTACTCGAAAAGAACACCTTAATGGGACCTAACTTTGTGGATTGGCTCCACAATCTGATGATTGTCCTCAGTATAGAGGCACTGGGATACGTCTTGGAGACGGACATTCCGGCGCCTCCTGTGCGGACCCGAGCCAATCAGGAAGAGATTGAAAACCACGAAAAGTGGGTTAAGGATGATGTGAAAGTCCGTGCTTATATGATGGCTTCCATGTCTAATGAGCTTCAAAGAGCTCATGAGAAAATGACTTCTGCTAGGCAGATTCTATCTCACTTAACCGAGCTTTATGGTGAGCACAAAGTGAATCGCTAGATATGAGATATCCAAGCAACTGTTCGGTTCAAGGATGAAGGAAGGTGAGAAAGTTGGGGAACACGTCCTCAAAATGATATCCATGATCGAGAGATTGGAGGCTCTTGATTTTAAAATGGATACTTCTCTCCAAACCGACCTTATCCTACAGTCTCTCCCTGATTCCTTCTCACAGTTTGTTATGAACTTCAACTGCAATGAGATTGCATGTAATTTAGCTGGGCTAATGAACAAACTTGTGACCGCTCAGTCTCAGATGAAGACTCCGCGGATGAAGGAGTCTGCTCTTGTGATTTCTTCTGGACTTCGGAAGTCTAAGAATAAGAAGAAAAAGACCAAGAAGCGGACTGGACCACAAGCTAAGGACCTTAAGGGTAAGGGCAAGGCCCCGATGGTTCCAAAGAACAAGAAGAAGAAGGATGCTTGTCTCAAGTGCGGTGAGCTGGGCCCTTTGGGCTAGAGACTGTCCGATTCTTCATGGCACTTGGTCTGAGAACTTTTAGTTTTGGAAACAAATTGTTCTCTTTGTATTTTCTACTTCTGAATCTTGGATTACGGTGCTAGTTCTCATATTTGTACCGTGAATCAGGATCTGGAACAAAGTAGGAAACTTGGAGCTGGGAAGTGATAATTACTGTCGGAAGCGGGCATAGTGTCAAGGCAACTGACATAGGATCACTTCTTATGGATTTAGAATCCGGCTTTGTTTTAATTTTAGATGAGTACTTGTTTTGCCCAAGGGGAATAATAACATTTAACTTTTCCGGTCATGGATCGAAAAGGCTTTTCATTTTTCATTGGTGATGGTTCCTGCAAAATTTATTTTAGAAATAAACTAGTGGGTACTGCTACATTGTTAAATGGATTGTATCATCTAAATCTTAGCAACAAAGTAGTTGTGAATACTATGACTAGAAAACGTGGTAGGGATGAAACCAACCAAGTTTTGAAATGGCATCTTAGACTTGGTCATGTTGGTCAGACCAAGGTTTACAAGATGGAAAAAGATGGACTTATGGGTCCATTGGGATCGGATCCCTTTCCTACTTGTGAATCTTGCCTTTAAGGCAAAATGACTGAGTTCCCCCTTCACAGGGACTTTTGAAAGAGCCGCTGATAAACTAGGATTAATCCATACTGACGTTTGTGGTGCTTTGGAAGCAGCACGTGACGGATATCAATATTTCATTACGTTTACAGATGATCATACTAGGTATGGTTATGTATACCTAATGAAACATAAATCCGAGGCCTTTGACAAATTCCAGAAATTCAAGGCCCTAGTCGAGAAACAAACTAGTAATCATATCAAAGCACTTCGGTCGGACCGAGGTGGCGAGTATATGAGTACGGAGTTTGACGAGTTCCTTAAGGAACATGGAATAGTTTCACAACTAACACCTCCAGGTACTCCTCAGTTAAATGGTGTGTCAGAAAGAAGGAACCGTACCCTGTTGAACATGGTCCGTTCCATGCTAGGCTATACTGACTTGCCGATTTACCTGTGGGGGTATGCACTCCTGACTGCCCCGTATATCTTGAACAGATGTCCTTCCAAATCCGTTCCTAAAACTCCACATGTGATGTGGGAAGGAAGGAAACCAAGTCTTAATCATATTAGGATTTGGGGATGTCCCGCCTATGTCAAGAAGACTAAGGTGGAAAAGTTGGAAGCTAGGTCTGCAAAGGGACGTTTCATTGGATTCCTGTCTGGGACGATGGGATATCTATTCTACATGCCCGAAGATCGAAAGATCGTTGTTGCTTTACAAGCACACTTCCTGGAAGATGAGTTCATTCAGGAAGGCGGAGCAGGTAGAAGTATTTCTTTGGAAGAATACAATGAAACTCCTAAAGAGACACCTGTGCAAGAAATTGGAACCGAACCTTCTGAAACACAAGTACAACCACCTAGTAGGTCTAGTAGGGTGTCTCAATTACCTAAGAGGTATAGTTTTATGCACTTGGAAGGCGGGTTTCCTCGAGGTTCCAAGTGATAAACAAGAGACCGACCCCGACCAATGACCTAGCAATGGTGGATGTAGACTCCATGAAATGGGTATGCGATCTTCATGTAGTTGGGACCTTCATTTTGATGAGACGGTTAAAGAGTTTGACTTCATGCAAAATGAAGAGGAATCTTGTGTATACAAGAGGGTTAGTGGGAGCAAGATCACATTCTAAGTACTATATGTAGATGATATTCTACTAATAGGAAATGATGTGGGAATGCTCAGTTATGGGAAAGCTTGGTTTTCGAGTAATTTCTCCATGAAAGACTTGGGAGAAGAAACCTATATTCTTGGGATTCGATTCTACTGGGATAGATTGAATAGAATGATAAGTTTTTCCCAAGCCCTCTATATAGATTAGATCTTAAAGAGGGTTCCTTCTGATGCGACATGGAATAACACTTACCTTGAAGATGTGTCCTCATAGTGAGGAACAATGAAAGGAAATGAGTTATATACCATATGATTCGGCAGTGGGTAGCCTCACATATGCTTTATTGTGTACAAGACCTGACATTGCGCATGCTGGGAGCGTGGTAAGTAGGTTTCGGGCTAACCCAGTTCGGGAACATTAGACCGCCATAAAGAACGTTCTCAAGTACTTTAGAAGGGCTAGAGATCTGGTTCTTATATATGGTGGTGGAGAACTGAATGTGATGGGATTCACTGTATTGGACTTCCAAGGACAGAAAGACGATTCTATGTCTACTTCTGGCTACATTTACTCTTAATGGAGAAGCAGTATCTTGGCATAGTGCCAAGAATAGCGCGACTGCTAATTCCACCTGTTAGGCTGAGTATAAAGCGGCCTTGGAGGCCTCCAAAGGAAGAATTTAGAAGTTACTGGGTAAACTTCACGTGACACAGTGCTTTATGGCCAGAGATACCACAGGCCTAGGAGCCAAGGTTTCATAACAGTTCCAAACATATTGAGAGAGAGTATCATCTCGTAAGAGCATTCGTTCGCAAAGAGATACATTGAGCTGCATAGAGTAGAGTCAGCCGACTACGTCGCTGATCCACTGACCTAGCCACTTTCTCAGATTAGCTTAGAGCGTCATCTGGAGAACATGGGTATTAGATACCATAGTGTGTGGCATTGAGTGCAAGTGGGAGATTGTTAGGAGTATGCCCTCGAATGCCACTCAAAGGTTGTTGAGTGAGGGCATTGTACTTGTAATTATGTAAACCATTTATATAAGGCAAATGAATGTTTCTTTATTTACTGGTAGTTACTGGCATTCCTAACTCTTGAATAAATATATAGAAACTAGTCCGTGTATTTGAGAACAAAACGTTCCACTCCTTATTGGATAAGGGGGTCGGCACTGGAAAGGTTTATAGCTCAAATACTTAATCGTTCGCAAGTCGATGAAACTTGACTGGGCGTTAAGTTTATGTAAAGACTTGTATGACGTGTTCTTTGACAAGGAGAGTGCCTGTCGAACACTAATGGTTAGTGGGAGCACATGTTATAGGTATGCTAATTGGATTAGTATACTCGAACCGACTCACCCTCGATTCATCACACGGATTTCACTCCGGGACAGTCAATGATGGAATCGAAAGGTTGTGATAGGTATTCGTGAACCTTCGACTTGAGGATTTAGTAGGGATGTGCTTGTGACGTCAAGATTTTCATTAGAGTAGTTCGACCACCGTCAACCGGCAGGCGCGCGTCAACCTCAACGTGCATCTTGATGGGCAAGTAGCAGGTCCTACTGAATACCAAGATAGAATTCTTTCTCCTGTTAGTGAACGGGTTATATGCCCTATGCGGTTATTGGCAGATGAGATCATAAGTCTTTGGCCAAAGCATTGGAGATAGCTGTATTAGATACACGAGAGCTCGATGATCTCGATTTGCATTAACGCATGCATAGCGTCAAGTACAGATAAGGTTTGACTGACCGTGACCCTATAACTTGATCGGGATATTTGAAAGAAGGGTTTATACGTATACTGGTATTCACGACAGAATGGTTCTTGAATGATCCCAATCATTCGTTCTCAGTCGGGGTACAGTGTAGGCCACCAGGCTGGCTAGGTGGTGCTACTACTCTTTGGTTCCTCCCATTGCTGACTGAGACGGACCTACCGAGTCGCGCATTAGGATTGACGACGGAATGAATTTAGCTTAATTCTCTCATTATGAATATTAGATATTGGATATCTAATTCGGGACATTGGATGTTTAAATTGATTTATTGGATAAATTAATTTACGGCCTAATGAATTAAATATATCACTGGGTGATTAATTTAATTCATGGATATAATTATTTCTTGGAGAAATTAATTATGTTATAATGTATTTGATATGTTTAATTAATTGGATTAATTAATCGATATAAATACATCGATACGAAATCGGAGTTTATCTGTTTGGACTCGCGGGAGTCCGAAACGAACCGAACTTGTCCGATTTCTACATGGGCCAAACCCCACACTTCCACCCACTTTCATATGGACCCTTGTTCCATTCTTTAATGCTTGATCATTGAGGTGGTGGGGCTTTGATTCTCATAATTATGAGATGTGCATGTGGAGAGTTGAATAAAATGAAGATGAAGACATCTCTCACTAATTTTTATTCCAAGCAACTTTTTGCTTCCATACGTGAGATACATTGAGAGAGAGAGAAAGTGAGACTTTGAGTTAAAAACACTTATCTTCATCTTCTTCTTCAACTTGTTCTTGGTGATTCTTGGAGAAAAATCAAGAAATAAATGAGAGTTGTGAGTTATACACTTAGAGTGTGATAATCTCATATTGGAAGCTTCATCACTTAGCTCTAGCCGTATCCTCGGAGGATAGCAAGGTGATCGTCGTTCCGGTCGTTTCTCCGGCGCGTGGCAAGTAGAGACGCGGTGCTTTCGGCGTTGGATCGTTCAAGGGCTTGGAGCGGATTGAACTCGTAGAGATCAAACTAAAGCTTGGGGAATAGCTCAAGAGAAGTTTACCATTTAATCAACGGACTTCGAGGGTTAGTTTCTTACGACTCTTGCTTTTCGTTTATATATTCGTATATACGTAGCTTGATCGATCCTCGTAGGGATTCGGATCGAATTAATTCTCGTTTTACCGCTTCCGCTGGGCCTTCGTTTTAGGCACCGAATCCCAACAAAAAGAAGGCTAGCGCACGCTAGCAAGTCAAAACAGCCAGCAACGGCTAGTTTGTGGAAAATGCCTATAAATACCATTCCTATGGTATTGTTTGAGTACAACAACTTCAAGAAAACGAGATATACATCTGAGAATCATATACTTACATTGTTGTTGTAATATTGAGCCTATATTGTTAGTTTGAGTGTTTATACATTCAACATTATACACGAGAGGTAAAAGAAAAGATACGATTGGATTCGGTGTTATTAGGATCAAGCATCCGGCATTGTTAGAATCGCAATCGATATCTAAGTGAGGTCTATCTAGTACCCATAGAAAGCTAGAGTGGTTGATTCCTTATCC
>JAWKAU010000676.1:0-43000 GCA_033398695.1 Orobanche coerulescens
GGATGTTCTGGGGTTGTTTTTGTAATTTCCCAAAGTTATGGGTCAATTACTATCGTTGTCGTTTTTCGAACCTTTGGGTAGTCGGAATCGTGTTTTCTTTTAGCGATTCAGTTCTGACTCGAACTCGTCATTCGTGTGCCTTCTTCAATCCGTTGGTTGGTGTCGGGTGCACGTTGTTTTTCATCCGGGGAAGAATTCACTGTTTTCCGTCTTTGAGTGATGTCTGTACTACGATCTGCACTCGTTAGCACGCACTAATTTCGTTGCTTAGCGCGCTAGTTTCGTTGTGTAGTGCACGCTATAATCGTCCTGTAGCGTGCGCTAATGACTCGAGTACAGCAATGGATTTAGGTTGTTTCTGTTCTCTGGACGAGAAATTTAGCGCACGCTATATATGTGGATTAGCGCACACTATTGTTGAAGCTTAGCGCATGCTAGGTGTGTGGCGGCACGCGCTAATTCGGTAATCTAGTAAGGGTAGAATGTTTTTGAGGTTCTGGACTCCAGACAGGACTGAACAGGTAGCGCACGCTGATACTGTCTGTAGCGCACGCTAACGCCGGTTGTAGCGCGTGCTAACGCTGGTCGTAGCGCGTGCTAGCGTCTTAGGAAAGGAGATACTGGATGATCCCGTTAGCGTGCGCTAACCATGACAGTAGTGTGCACTAATTAGATCCAGTATATAAGGACCAGAGCAGGTCAACTCCTGTTATTTTTCTCATTTCATCTCCTTCCCCGCGGCTTGAGCGATCCAGAGGCGATTTTGAGGCGATTTCTTCTTCCCATCACCTCAGCTATCATCTTCCTTGAGTTCTTGTGTAGATTAACAATATCTACTTGTGTTCTTCCTCTTTAATCCGAGGTAAGCTCTTAGAACCCTACCATTGGGTAAATTGAGGATTTTCGAGTATTTGTCCGATTTGTTCCGTATTGTTGATTAATCCATGATGTATGTGATTAATCTTAGTGGTATTCATGTTTTCCCTACGAGTTCATGGTAAATTTCGTGGTATTCGTGATATAGAGAGGGTTCGGTTGCGACCCGGCCTCGTTGTTGTTTTTATACGAATCTACATGAATCGTAGGTGGGTTTTCGGATGTCTTCCATTTTCATACTCGTGTGGAAATGGTTGTAATTGTATTCTTCGGATCGTTAGGTTCGGTATTGTCGGTTCCTAGTGATCGTGGTTGAGTTTTCATTCCATCCGTTTCGTCGTTAATTACTCAAGGCAAGTATTCTCATGAAACATTTATGCTTAATATGAAACGGTAATGTATATGTGTGTGCTTTGCTCACTCCGGGAGGGTCCGATGGGGCCTTGAGGGAATCTGTGATTTTGCTCCTGATTCACGAGCTTGTTGGCTAGCCAGTCCGAGAGGGTCCATAGAGGTCTCGGATGGGACCAGTGGTTTCGCCCTGGTCCTAGGCGATGCATGTGCGTGATTTAGATTTCTAACTATGGCCAGTCCGGGAGGGTCCTTAGAGGCCTCGGATGGGATCAGCTGTTTCGCCCTGTTCCTAGGCAAGTTGAACTATGATATTTGACTATTTGTTTTCCGGGAAAAGACAAGTCTTGTTTTGATTTAGAATAATTTGATGCATGTACTATGAAATGTGTAAGCGAATGGTTTGCCTTGATTACTTGTACTAGTGTAATTGCTAATCCCTATGGGGATCCGTTTTGGGGAAATTCATGTTATGAATTTCTGGTTACGTTCAGCCGGTCGAGCGGGCACTGGAGTAGTACGATGATGCTGGCCAGGGTTGTTGATATGTGCAATTCAGTCCTTTTATTTCAGTTGTCCATTTTAAATGTGCGTTTTCAACTTGTAAACTGATAGACCGTACTCGCGAGTACTTAAGCGGTTTGATTTGGGAAATAGTTTGTATACTAAATGTTATTTGTAATTTTCGATGGTGTTTGGTTTACCGGTTGTGCCGGGAGTTTTTATTTAAATTTCGTCTTGGTGATGTGTGTTTTTCTCGTTAACCGAGATTGTTAGACGAGCGATATTATTTGTTAGCCTGGTAGGTCCCATGTAGTGGTCCACAGCGCTGTAATATACCCTGAATATCTTGGAGGTGTTACACTTTCATGGTTTAGCAGGTTTTTATCGATGCTTTGTTAAAGATTTTAGCACGATTGCAGCCCCGTTAAATGAACTTGTAAAGAAACATGCTAAATTTTATTGGGGTGATGATCAAGAAAATGCATTTAACACATTAAAGGATAAATTATGCACTGCACCTGTTTTAGCATTACCATATTTTTGTATTACTTTTGAATTGAGTGTGATGTTTCAGGAGTAGGAATTGGAGCGGTATTAATGCAGGGAAAGAGGTCGATTGCTTACTTTAGCGAGAAACTTGGAGGAACGGTGTTGAACTACCCTACATATGATAAAGAATTGTATGATTTGGTTAGAGCTTTACGTACGTGGCAACACTACTTATGGCCTAAAGAGTTCGTGATTCACACGGATCATGAATCATTGAAGCATCTCAAAGGACAAAATAAGTTGAGTAAAAGACATGCCAAATGGTTAGAGGTGATCGAATCATTTTCTTACATCATCAAGTATAAACAAGGTAAGGAGAACATCGTTGCCGATGCATTGTCAAGAAGGTATGTATTACTTAATACGTTTTCTTGTAAATTGTTGGGATTTGAGATCTTGAAAGGATCTTATGTGAGAGATAAAGATTTTGGGGAAACATATGTTGCTTGCGAAACAAAAAGTGTGGATAAATTTTATCGGGATAATGGACTTTTATTCCGTGAAAATAAACTTTGCATTCATTTTTTTTCAACACGGGAGTTGTTAGTAAGGGAAGCGCATATGGGGGATTAATGGGACATTTCGGAATTGGGAAAACTTTTGAAATATTGCATGAACACTTCTTTTGGATGAAACATGATGTTTATAAAATTGTCAATTCATGCATTATTTTTCGAAGGGCAAAATTACGAGTTTTACCACATGTTTGTACATGCCACTTCCAGTTCCTAACGAGCTTTGGGTTTATCTTTCTATGGACTTTGTGTTGGGTTTACGAAAGGTAAAATCTGGGTGTGATTCGATATTTGTCGTCGTTGATAGATTTAGCAAAATGGCACCTTTCATTGCATGTCACAAAATTGACTCTGCCACTCATATTGCAAATTTATTTTTCAAAGAAATTGTCCATTTACATGGAATGCCAAAAAGCATAGTTTTCGATTAGGATATTAAATTTCTTAGCTATTTTTGGAAAGTTTTGTGGGGAAAACTGGGAATAAAATTGCTTCATTCGACAACGTGTCATCCCCAAACTGATGGCCAAACCGAGGTACTTAACCGAATACTTGGTCAATTATTACGAACTGTTCTTAACAAGAACTTGAAAAATTGGGAGACATCTTTACCATTCATTGAATTTGCTTACAACGGAACCGTTCATTCTACCACTACATTTTCTCCATTTGAAATTGTATATGATTTTAATCTGATAACTCCTTTAGACTTTTTGCTTATTCCTATAGATGACATGAGCAGTATCGATGGCAAGAGAAAGGCTGAAATGATCAAACAACTGCATGCAAAGGTTTGGCAACAAATTAAAAAACGCAACGAACATAATGTCCAAATAAAGAATAAGGGAAGGAAGCAAGTATTCTTTGAACCAGCTGACTGGGTTTGGATTCACTTGAGGAAAGAGAGGTTTCCCGCACAAAGGAAATCGAAGTTGATGCCGAGGGGAGACGGACCATTTCAAATTTTAGAACGCGTCAATGATAATGCTTACAAAGTGGATCTACCTGGTGAATATAATGTTTTTGCTACCTTCAATGTTGGTGACTTAAGCCCTTTTGAATTTTCAGATTCGAGGACAAATCATTTTGAGGACGGGGGAATAATGTGAATCAAGAAGCAGTCAGTCAGACGGAAGAAGAAATATACATTCCCGTGGGACCAATAACAAGATCACGAGCAAATGCGATAAAGAATTCATTAACAATACTCGTGCAAAATTATTTCAGTCAGATCAATGACCATAAATATAATAACATCTTTATTTGTGTCATTGAAGCCGCCACATGTTAGATCAAAAGTGTTGATGTCATCATTCCAAGTGATAAGCCTAACTGAAGCAATTTTTCGTAATTCAGATTTATCTCCTACATATAATATCCAATTAAGCTCGTATTTATATCATCTGAAAGCTAAGAGAAAGTCCTAAAATTTTTATGTTCATCATGATATTAAAATCGGATATCTACAGTGGTGAAAATGCGGTACAAATGAAAGCAAGAGTTGGAACTTTCAGATACGATACACCTTCGTATATTTGTCATAACTTTCACGGCCGATATCCTATTGAGATGATTCGGGTGGATTTGGAAAGATAAGATATAGTACTACAATCATCTAGAAAACACCAAGATCAAAATCGGAAGTTTAAGATCCTTTATGCCACTAAAACGACAACAACATATTTTTTTTTAACTTTGATTTCTTATTATCAAAACTTAAGTCTTGGTCTTTGATTTTTGTCTAAAAATGTATTGACTCCTTAACTTATGGGCTGATTAGTCATTGATCAAATTTTAGGAGCTTTAAATGTTGAATTTATAATTTCTTAGTCTTTGTAAGTTTTATTTTATGTTTTTATATTGTAATAGTTGTATGAATTTTGGCTATAAATAGCCCTCATTTTCATTTGTAAACGGACCTTAAAATTTATTAAAATTGTGAGTGTTTGTGTTAACAAACTTTCTTCTTATTTTGTTGAATGTGCCTCCAAAATATAAATCGTGATTTCAATTCACTTATCGAGGCGTTAGAAACATCGTGGCGTGTTTGAATCGCACCTTCCGGTTTGCTATGGCGCGTCACGTAGAGGGCTTAAAGTAAAACAACCCTTTGCTTAATATTGGAACGATTTTGTGAACTAAAATCATACTAGCGATAGCGATTACCACAGCACGTCGTGTGGAAATGCAGAGAGAAGAACAGGTGGTAATAGCGATCTAGGGTTTGCCTATTATACTACTACTACTGATAACGAGTTATTATGGCGATTAATGTTTTATTTAGATTTTTGTGGGTAAGAGTAGATTAGCGATGAACATTGATTTGACCAAATTTAGTTTATACGACATTCATCCTCATTTTGTTTATTAGGTGCATTAGTTGTTATGACAATTTTGAAAATAAAGGAAGAAATCAGGGAACAACAACTCATTGTGCATTAGATATGCATGTTCATAAAAAAACGAATATCACATGTCTCAAACAAAAAAAAAAAAAAAAAAAAGTTAATCATTAAGAATCCAAAAATAAAAACAAAAAAACGTTATATCGGTTAACCTAAAAATTAAATTGGGTAACCAACTATCCAACAGTTAACCATAACAAAATAACGTTACAAGCTTTATAATTATTTTTGTAGAATTATAATAATAATAATAATAATAATAATAATAATATAGTGTATTATAGTGGGATTCAAAATTAATAAAAGTTGATTTAGGTTATTAATTATTTTAATAAATTGGTATGAATAATGTATATATATAATGAAAAAGGTAATGAAGTATGATAATACAATGTATGTACGTATAAGTTTATAATCACATTTATGCCTACATTGGAAACTCAAAAGGAAATTTAATTTAATATTTTGTATGGTAGAGAATGCATTTGAAACTAATATCTATACTTAGGGTATTTTTAGATGACCACTTAATCTATATTATAATTTTAATTTAGATTAAAGTTGGTCAAATAATCTAATTTGACCTTCAAAATTTTGTTTGGATGGTGCTAGTTTAATCTAGATTATAATCTTAATCTAGATTAAATGCAAACGCTTTCGAATATAGCTTTCAACCCAAAGCTACCAGATTTTATTCTTTTATTCCGATTTTACCCTTAATAAATATTTGTATAAAATTTGTATAATAATATAAGTGATAACATAAAAAAAACTAAAATACGATTAGAAGTTGAAAACAAAATAAATAATAATATTGCATAATGTCAAAGAATAATAAGCAGCATAAGAGTTAATATATATATATATATATATATATATATGGGGTTATTCTAAAAAGGGTCTTATAATAAAAAGTGTAGGAAGGATTGTGGGAGTGACATGTGTCATCCCCATTCCACATCATATGACATGTGTCACCCCCCACCCCACCCCCCACCCCACCCCCACCCCCACCCCGAAACAAAAAAATTCCCAAAAATTTTTTTTCCCGCCAAAATTTTTTTTTTGGGGTCAAATTTTTTTTCCCGCCAAAATTTTATAATTATGATGCACCATTTTATTTTGGTGCATCACAGTTATAAAAATTAGTTATAACTATGATGCACCAAATTTCATAACGGTGATGCACCTGGGTTTTAATGCATCATAGTTATAAGTTTACTGCATTATAGTTATAAGAAACTGCATCATCCTAAGTTTTCTGCATCATATATATCTAACTGCAGTATAGTTATAAGTTATAAGTAACTGCATCATGTATGTAATCGCATTATAGTTATAAGCGCATCATCCTAAGTTTTACGTATCATATATGTATGTAACTGCATTATAGTTATAAGTTATAAGTAACTGCATCATGTATGTAACTGCATTATAGTTATAAGAAACTACATCATCCTAAGTTTCTCTGCATCATATATGTATGTAACTGCATTATAGTTATAAGTTATAAGTAACTGCATCATGTATGTAACTGCATTATAGTTATAAGAAACTACATCATCCTAAGTTTCTCTGCATCATATATGTATGTAACTGCATTATAGTTATAAGTAAGTGAATCATGTATGTAACTGCATTATAGTTATAGGAAACTGCATCATCCTAAGTTTCTCTGCATCATATATGTATGTAATTGCTTCAAAATTAAATATGATTCTTTTTTATACAAGTACTACACTTTTTTTATATCATTAGTGCATCACACTAATAAGTTTTGGTGCGTCTTTATTATAAGTTACTGCATCACAGTTTATAGTTAAGTGCATCAACTATGATGCAGTAACTTATAACCTTAATGCACTAAAATCATAATTGTGATGCAGTAACTTTATAAATGTGATGCACTTATAAATTTTAGCGGGAATTTTTTTGGCGCAGGAAAAAAAAAAATTCGCGGGGGGCTGGGGGGTGGGTGGGGTGGGTGGGTGGGGTGGGGTGGAGGTGACACATGTCATATGATGTGGAATGAGGATGACACATGTCACTCACACAATCCTTCCTACACTTTTTATTATAAGACCCTTTTTAGAATAACCCAAACCTCTCTCTCTCTATATATATATATATATATATATATATATATATATATATTTATAAGGTTGTTTTTGTATTATTGTAATATAATAATAAATATAAAAGATGTACCTTTATGTCATTTTATAAATTTCAGCTAGTATGATAGCTAGTTTTACCAAACACTTTTAAATACAATAATCTAAATTATCATACTACAATAGATTATCAATTTTCAGCTAGATTATCTTATATAATCTAAATTATTGGTTTTCAGCTAAATTATCAACAATCAGCTAGATTATCAATTAATACATCCAAAGATACCTTTAATGTCCGGGTAGCGTTTACTTTGCATAATAACGAGGATTGATAAAAATAATCTACCGTTTATTTTGATGAATAAATAATGGATTGATTCATTTTGCACTTGTTTACGCCATAAAATCTTAATCACAAATATAAGTTATTAATCTGAATCACCAAAATATCAAGAACAGGAATAACAAAAGAGGGTTGGGCTGATTCTTTTGAAAATCTCGTCCATTTTGCACGGCCCCAACTTAGACTTTCTTACAAGCCCAATATTTCAACCAATTAAAAATTAACAATCTCATTCGACAAGTGATGGATATAATATCAATGGCATAGCTCAATGACAAAGGAGGGGGACATATAAAGTCTTGCTGAAGGCATATAGCGTGGGTTCAATTCCTGATGGGAGCATTTTGCTATTTTCTAGGATTTGAGTTTGCATGTGTTATCAGTTGACATGTACTCAGACCCTAGTTACTGAGGCACATCCCGCGATTTAACCGGTGGTAGGGAAGAGGGACCAGAACTACGACCCCCAGGATTCAACCTGGGTCATCAAAAAATATATATATATATATATATATATATCTTAGTTTTATAGGATTTCCAAGTCTGAGATTGGCTAACTTAAAGGATATTATTATATATTGTTGTTTGGTAAATACAAGATAAAACTAAATTAGGATTTTCATAGTAGTATTTCCAGAAGCTGTAAATTCATAAATATGAAGGTAATTACATCAAGCCAAGAATATAAATAAGAGACAAAAAAAGTTACAACAAAAATACACCAACACAAAATCAAAAAATAAACACAGACCAACGATCATATAATTGGATGCCATAAAAAATTCAACGACGACATCAAGCGATCAATTACAAAGGAATTGGGCAATCTCAAGAATATGAAATTGCACACGGTGGGGAATCACTTGACCATATAATTATGGATCCGGCACGACCTGGAAAGAAACAAGCAAGTATGACTGATATGAAATTTGTTTCCAGAAACAAGAATATAATGAGAAGCTTAGTAATACAATGACATGCTTAATTTTGATATAAAATTTGGTAATATCCAAGACCTGGAAAGAAGAAGAAGGGTACCTGTGTGTCGACTTCGTAGACAATATGCAGCTTAATGTGGGCAGGAATTTGTTGGTGTTGCATGACTTTTTCAAAAGCACGCCGTTCCTTGAATGTGGCCACATACCTCTTACAAAAGAGGGGTGCCGGATCCATAATTATATTGTCAAGTGATTCCCCACCGTAATCCACAATATCCCTCACCAATCCGACACGATGGCATTTCCCAATAACAATTTCCTCAAGGGCCACACAATTATCCACCACAAACCTCACCAATTCCAAGCTCACATCAAAATGTCCAAAATCCTCATCACCACATCTTCTCACCCCACAATACCCTGAAAACACAAAACGCTTGAGATGGCTGTGGGGAGATGGAGCTTTTGGAACTTCACAGATATCTACTGGTACATGTGGTGGCTTTTGGAAGCGGGAGAAGTAAAGCTCACTAATCTGCCAACAATAAAACAAATGAATGAGGCTAGGAATTAATTAAATTGGTCATTACAACAAACAATCAACTAGTAAGGTTAAATATTTAGCAACCTCTAGTCTGAATTCTTCTAGACAAGGCGATGCAGATATAAAACGAGTCACCGGTAGAGAAACGTTGTTCCAATTAATACGAAAATAGACGACCAGCTTCTTCAATTTAGGCATTCCAGGGACCGAAAACGCTTCCTAGTCAAAACAAGTAGCCAATGTTGTTGAAAATGTTGTAGCATACAAAAATATTGGCATGACAAACAAATCCAAAATTGACAAAGCAGAAAATAAAAGACAATATTGCTCCACTACAGTAACTGTTGCCAAGATAAAACAGTGAATGATGAAGTCGACTCGACCATGTCGAATTTCTGACAAATTACTTGATATTCGGGACAGACTCAACTTTATGAGTGAGTGATACGAATTGCATTCTATTGTTAAACCAAGAGGCTCTTTTTCTTGCCATAAGTGGTTGTTTCACCAGCACTGTAATTTAATTCCACTAAAACAAGTTCGATTAGGACTATTTCATATAAAGTTTCCAAAAAAAGCTATGACAACAAAATTACTAGGTTATTTCATATCAAATTTCCAATAAATGTAACATCAATAATGAATAACAAAATTAGAGCAGTCACTCAAGACTAACCTTGGGATTGAATAAGTGGATGATGAGAGTTTGGAGTTGTGCAGCTACATTTGCAAAATGATGCATTGAATCCCCAAGTTCAGATCTATAGAAAAAATGCAAGTGGGAAGTTTTGGGACACTCTCAAGGAACAATCCTTTCGAATCCTGGTCGACAGTGAGCCAAGTTAGATTTGGAGCACAAATTCTTATCGAGTAGTCTTGAATATAAGTCGGCTTGATAAACGACTTGAAGCTGCGCGGGCGCATGTCCAAATGCTTCAACGAGGGGCTATCAATCACCGCTCCATCAATCAACAGATCTAACCTGCAGCAGCTCAATTAGTAAGACGCTTCCTCTCCAATCAATAATTATATACTATATAGAGCCGTTTGGTTTGTGTGTGATGAATTAGATTGATAGTATATTTAGCCTTTAAATTCTTCCCTCCGCCACTCAAATGTGTGGATTAATCACACCACACATTTGAGTGAAAAGTATATTATGAATTTAATACATCTAATCACACAAACCAAACGGCTCCTATAAAGAAAACAAGCACAAGACGAGATCCGACCTTCTCCTTGGGCGGCAAATGTGCAATCTCTCCAACAAGGGGCAATAGGGCAGTAACAACTCGAGAGCATCGCCTTTCATCATAATACATCTCAAAACCAAGACTTTGAGGTTGAGAGGTTCAAAACTAGCAATCTCTTTCAACATATGTTTATCAAAGACAGCACCATCATCACCCAAATTCAAGTGCAGCCTCTCAACTCCTCTGGAAAATGCATATGCCAACCATCTGCTCACTAAGTGCTGGAATTGTTTCGGTACATGAAAATCGAGTTTGAATTCTTGCAAGGAGCTGAAGGAGAGGGCTTTGTGCGAGTTGAGAGCGAGAGTGAGACTGAGAGAGCGCTCAATGTGAGGTCTAATTTGGAAGATGTTTTTGTAACATGGAAATTTGAATGTGAGTTTGGGAATGCATCCCCACAGATGGAACCACCGCCGGCAAACGAGGCCGGCGTCACACGCATCCGCCGTCGGGAGGAAAGATAATATGTGCAAGATGATATCATCGGACAACTCATTTATCCTATCAACTCGCTTACCACACTATATATATATATATACACAAAAACAAAACAATCAAAATTATTGAAGCCAAACATACACAAAGTAAACAACCAGCACCACAAACTCAACATACACAACTAAATAAGAGAAACACCAAATCCTCCTCACCTTCTTCAACAATCGCATGATAATGCAATTTCGCTTCACGATAATTTAGGCCAGAATCAATTTGTGTCAAAGAGGAGAAACGTCTGCGTAATAGATCTAGGGATAATTTAGGCTATGTTCAAAGAGCCAAAATCAGTTTGTGCCAAAGAGAAGAAAGGGCCGGGGCTTGCCTATTATACTATACTACTATATGATAATGGGCCAGATCTGGATTTGGACCCAATACCACTAACTGTCTGGTTCCCTTTTTTGTAGATGAATGATTAAATTCTTGTTGGGTGGGGGTTTGAAATCTAATCGAATTGAATCTTCCATGTCTGAAATGTATTGATCTTCCATCTACAGAAATTCTAACTCTAGTCGTTGTATCTTCCTATAAATAGAGGTTTTAGTCCCCAATGTGGTACACTGATGAATAGATTCTTCTACTCTCATTGTTTACCACAAGTTATCGGTACGAAAGTTTGACATTGGAGGAGAAAGAGAAAATGAGAGAAATCAATTTTCAATAAATGAATCCAATAAACTTCAAGGTTAGTATTCTTGAATGTTTCAAGATTTTGGGAATTCGTAGGGTCCATTTGAGAAAGTATGGAAAATTTTTCTCCTTTTCTTCTTCAAAATTTTCTAAAATTTGTTGAGTTTTCAATTTCTAAGAAAATTGTTGAAAACTAGGAAAATATGTTCCAAATATGCAAATAGAATTTATTAATTTTCTATATTTTTAATTTCATAAATTATATACATATTTTTTACATTAACATACAACTAATTGTTATACATTACATTTTAATATACCTCTATAAATCTACTCAATACTACAAATATATATATATATATAGTGGGAATCAATTTTTTAATACCAAAGCATAAAATTGATAAGTTCTATATCCTCATTCATAAAACTATAAGTTTTTGGTACCATTTTGATTAAAAAGACTAAAATGTCCTCTCTTTTGTTGTATTGTTGACTTCTCTCCTTTTTTTATTTATTTAATTTAAACTACTTTTCTTCTCTTTTTTCTTTTTTACTTTCCTCCTCTGATCGATATTAATGTCCAAGAACCAAAATTTAACTACAAACATATACATCAAAACAACACAACCATTTTATTTTTGACAAAGGGTCTCCCAAAAAATCTTATAGAAATCACAAGATTGTTCGAAAATAAAAGTTGACGTTGAAATAGGACTTCATTTGCCGTGCTTCTGAGTTCATAAAGAAGGTATGCATCATTATTTGAACGATGAAAAAAAAATTTCAGATATGTTCTTACGGACACGATCGCTGCACACGATGGGAAGCCACCGTGTGCAACGATCGTGCGCAACGACCTTAACATCGTGCGCAACACTAACGTGTACACGATCGTTTAACACGATCGTCTAAAATCGTGTGCGCGATCGTGTTCATGGACGTAAACTTGCACACGATCACCGCACACGGTAGTATACGACCGTGTGCATCGGCCGTGTCCAAGGCGACAGCTTTATAATATTGTTCGCTCATTTTTCTCAATAGTTATTCATCTTTTTGTAATCGATGTCGTGGCGTATTTTGATACATCACGGTGGTCATTGGGAGCGATCGACATATGTAGACGGGGACTCCTTTTTGTCTATATCGACACGAGCAAAGTTAGTCGTGCAAACCTCGTGGGGGTTATCGAGAGAGGGTTTGGGTGGTCCAAATGAGTCCGATTACAAATTATGGTACTTGACACACATGGCCAAAGGAAACAAAGTAAAAGTCCTATTACGGGCGATACCGAGATACTTCGATTACTAGTAGAATACAAGGAGGATCCCGAGGTCTATGTTGAGAAGCAGCTCCTCCACTCCCGAGGTTAATATGGGATGTAGCGGCTCGAGTAGAGCCCGGCAACATAAATTATGACATGCCTTCCAAAGAGTATCAATACGAGGAAGATGAGGAAGACGAGGAAGATGAGGAAGATGAAGAGGTGCATACATCCTAAGATGAAGATTGTTGTAAAGACTTGCTTGAGTCACTATCTGCGGAATTTCTTGCTTGGGTTCGCCAACCGGCCCAAATGGATAGGATTATGAGTCGTCGGAACTTCTCATCCGACCATCAATCTACGAGCGAGCATGAGCATCTACAATCAATGCGTAATCGATCATTCCATTTCCTGACCCGGTAGTCGGGACTTTGGGTTGGGTCGAGCCTCCACCTGGTTACGGCCGCCTAGAGGTGGGGTCCACCTTTCGTTCGAAGACGAGTTGAGGATAACTGTAGGAATGTATCATTTGGAAAACATGCTACAGTGTATCACTGATCGTTCCGCCGATAAACGTATAGTGTTTGTCTGTAAGAGTGGGCGAAGAAATTGTCAGTTTAGGTTGTGTGCTATTGAGGGTGCAACTATTTGGAGAATTACTAAGTTGACATTGGAGCACAGCTGTTACCCTGATTTGAACCGTGCTGCCGCACGATCGGTCACTTCTGAGGTTTCCGCCCATTATTTTGCTAAAAGATTGACCGGTGAGGGGGTCACTTTGAGGCCAAAGGAGATGATTGCAGAGATGTGTAGGGAGTACGGCATTGACATGCTATATAGTTTTGCTCTCCGGACGAGGAATATAGCGATAGAGAATACATATGGCGGCTTCGATGAGTCGTATCAGAGGCTCCCATCTTATCTGTATTTGTTAAAACAGCGTAATCCAGGGACAATTTTGTGATTTGTAGACGACTCGTGAGGGAGTGTTTCGCCACATGTTCGTTGCACTCGGACAGAGTATTAGGGCATTTGATACGTGCCTTCGACCGGTGATTATAGTTGATGGGACCCACCTAAAGGGAAGGAATAAAGGAACTCTATTTGCGGCCGTCACATTTGACGGGAACGAGCAAGTTTTTCCTCTTGCTGTTGGTCTCGGTCCGATAGAGAACGATGAGTCATGGACTTATTTTATGTATAACCTGCGCAGATGCTACAATCCGACGGAAGATTTACTGATTGTGAGTGACCAACATAAGAGCATTCGAGAATCTTTGTTGAGCCGCCTATCCGAATGCATTCCACGGGTTTTGCTATCACCATCTTGCAAAAATCTGACCTCCTATGGTGCGCATGCTATAGGATTCTTTAGAATCACGCCTACACGCATCGAGAAGAAGTTTTTGAAAACTACTTTTCGAAACTACATATCGAAAGCCCTAATGGGGCGCACAGGCGCCTTTCTGAAATTGGGCCAGAGAGGTGGGCTAGGTCGAAGTGTCTGGTACGACACTATAACTTCTTAACATCCAATGCTGTTGAATTCTTTAATAATCGTATGTTGTGGGCTAGGCGTTTACCTGTTTGCTCGTTACTTGAGATATTTCGCCTAATTTTAGAGAATTGGCTTGATGAGAAGCGGGGAGAAGCTACGTCAAGAGACCATGAGTTGACAATGCACACTTTTGAAAAGCTTTCTAACTCTGTGAAAGCCAGTCTGACTCTTACCGTTCGAGCTACCACCCCACTTGTTTATAAAGTCGAAGAAAACAAAGTTTCTTATGAGGTCGACCTTCGAACATAGACATGTTGTTGTCGTGCGTTTTATTTGGATCAGATTCCATGTCGTCATGTCGTTGCCGCTATAAGGTACATGTCTATGCTGTTGTGTGCACGATCGTTACCCACGATGGGCACGATCGTTACCCACGATGGGCACGATCGTAACCCAATGGTCACGATCGTAACCCACGATGGTCACGATCGAAACCCACGATGGGCACGATCGTAACCCACGATGGGCACGATCGTAACCCACGATGGGCACGATCGTAACCAACGATGGGCACGATCGTAACCCACGATGGGCACGATCGTAACCAATGATGGGCACGATCGTAACCCCACGGTCGCCATGACCGTAACCCACGATCGCCCTTATCGTAACCTACGATGGGACACACTATGGGCACGATCGTAACCCAATGGGCACGATCGTAACCCCACGATCACCGTGATCGTAACACACGATCGGCGCGATCGTGTTTTGCCATCGTTTGCAAAATAGGGATGGTCTGGATTTATCACCTCATCAATATAAAAAATACATTATCCTATACAACATCCTTGACATAATTGCTTATTGTAAGAGGCGCGCCGGCAATGGTTTGTCCGTGTATGATTTTGTTAGTCGTTATTTCAAGCAACAAGGCCTTAGAGAGACTTATAAGGAGCATATTAGTCCCATCCCACATACTGATGAGTGGAATGTCCCACCGAAGATCTCATCCATCGTTTGCGTACCTCCAGAGGGGGTACGACAAGCCGGCCGACCAAGGATGAGTCGCGCACGGTCCGCTGTTGAAAATTTGCCCGCAGGTGGACGGCCTCATGTGTGCGGTAGGTGTAAAGGAACCGGCCACAATAGAAAATCTTGCAAAGCATTCATTCCCATAGGTGGTGTGGATTTGAATATCCCTCAAGAAACTCAGGAAATCGATGAACAAACGAGGCAAAGGCGCCGGCAGAAAAAGAGGTGTAGCATTTGCCGTAATGATGACCATGACATAAGGGGATGTCCATACCGTGAAACTTAAATTGCTTATGTATTTTTATATTTTGTGACTTACTAGCAACAATCATGTGCTGATATTTTGATCCTCGATGGACCATGTATTGATTCAGTATTCTGATTATTAGTTGAAATGCATAATTTTGTGTCTATTTTCTTTACCTTTGAATTGAAATTTAAGTGTTCAGTTATGTAAAGCAAATAAAGGTGATTATGGAGCCAAACATTAACCATAACAAAGTAGCTCACTTCAAAGAGCAATAGTTTACAGTTTCAAATCATATAACTTTACAAAACAAAATTTAATCACCATCACACAAAAATATCTAATAATAACATAAAAAAAACAATCAATTGGATCCTTTTTCCCCAATCTGATGCTGTATCTTTAGTCTTGTATCACCGTCTTCATGAAGTTCCTCTTCCAAAATAACTTTTTTGCTTTTATTCTCAGAAATCTCCAAATCATTATCATCATCACCATCTAGTATGACTGGAGTGCTCGCAGTGTTTTTAAATAGGCCCTGTTTCATGGAACACATTAATTTGCAATGATAGTCACTACACATACAACAAAATCAAAAAACTTACTCTGAACATTGAGTATCTTCCTCTCGGCCTAGTTCTGTATGATGGGTTGGGAGTATGTATCCTCCTTCTTCTTTTTGGTGGTGGTGCTTCGCTTCCTCCTAAATCGGTTTCTCGTAATCGGCCGCTCATTTCGCGTATTTGATTTTAATAAATTTTAACTGATGTTAATTGATTAGGGTTTGAAGTGAAAAATGGGGGGGGGAGACCGACCCACGATGGGATTTTATAATAAAGGGGGGGGACCGACCCACGATGGGATTTTATAATAAAGGGGGGGCGACCCACGATGGGATTTTATAATAAAGGGGGGGGGACCGACCCACGATGGGATTTTATAATAAAATAATTTGACCTTTGAAGTAAACACGATCGTGTACACGATCGCCGTGATCGCGTGTTCCAATCGTGTGACACGTTGGCAACCAGGTGTCGAATTGGCAATGTATCCACGTATGCACACGATCGTGTACACGGTCGTGTCCACGATGGAACACACGATCGTGTGCACAAGAACATCAAGAATTTTCACCAATTTCTCAAATTACTCGTCAATTTAGGTGTTGTTACTTATATATTAACAATTATTTGTTAATGATACACTTATCTAAAAAGTTATTGATTGAATTAACATAATATATTGCATATCATGTGTCGTCCAATTGTTCTCAGTGTATTAGTACGTACGGATAAGTTCAATCATCTGGATGAATTACCTCATATACTAATGAATTACAACGAAATGACAAATATGAGTTTGTATAAGAAGCTATATAGTAATTAATGTTTGAACAAGCGATGTTTGAATCACAAAACATCATTCTAGATAACACAATATTTCAAATTTGCAAAAATACCAAAAGTTCATATGCACACGATCGTGTACACGGTCGTGTCCACGATGGAACACACGATCGTGTGCACAAGAACATCAAGAATTTTCACCAATTTCTCAAATTACTCGTCAATTTAGGTGTTGTTACTTATATATTAACAATTATTTGTTAATGATACACTTATCTAAAAAGTTATTGATTGAATTAACATAATATATTGCATATCATGTGTCGTCCAATTGTTCTCAGTGTATTAGTATGTACGGATAAGTTCAATCATCTGGATGAATTACCTCATATACTAATGAATTACAACGAAATGACAAATAGGAGTTTGTATAAGAAGCTATATAGTAATTAATGTTTGAACAAGCGATGTTTGAATCACAAAACATCATTCTAGATAACACAATATTTCAAATTTGCAAAAATACCAAAAGTTCATATGCACACGATCGTGTACACGGTCGTGTCCACGATGGAACACACGATCGTGTGCACAAGAACATCAAGAATTTTCATCAATTTCTCAAATTACTCGTCAATTTAGGTGTTGTTACTTATATATTAACAATTATTTGTTAATGATACACTTATCTAAAAAGTTATTGATTGAATTAACATAATATATTGCATATCATGTGTCGTCCAATTGTTCTCAGTGTATTAGTACGTACGGATAAGTTCAATCATCTGGATGAATTACCTCATATACTAATGAATTACAATGAAATGACAAATAGGAGTTTGTATAAGAAGCTATATAGTAATTAATGTTTGAACAAGCGATGTTTGAATCACAAAACATCATTCTAGATAACACAATAGTTCAAATTTGCAAAAATACCAAAAGTTCATATGCACACGATCGTGTACACGGTCGTGTCCACCGTGTGCACGATGGAACACACGATCGTGTGCACGGCCGTGCCCACGATGGTACTCACGATCGTGTGCACACGGTCATGCCGACCATCGTGCGCACGACAAAGATCAACCCATGACCGTGGGTAGGTTGCACATGATCGTAACACACGATGGCCACGATCGTGTGCATCCATCGTGTGTAACACGAGCCAACACATTAAGATTTAACAACAACGACACATTCATATTGCCAAACTGTCTAAATACAACATAAATATTGTACAACACACCATAAACCATTCTACATGTCTAAAGACAACATAAATATTTTAGCAGCTAAACCATATCGATATTTCTTAATATATTTTTCATTAAGTTCCTTGATTTGGTGCCTTGCTCCTGGGTTTGCAGAGACGAGTCGATCCAAGTACATGCACGCGAAGGGGCCACAACTGTGATTGTCGTTTTGTATGAACTGTACCTCTCGTGGCATAATTTTGAAACTCATCTCCGTGTCATACTTCGTTTTCGATTGGTTGTTCATCCAATACCCGGATTGAGCTAGCACACGAGGCATCAGACGCATAATCGGTCGCAGCTGGTTGAATCGGTATCGACCATCTTCGTGGTGGTGTGACAAGGAATCGTACAACTCCACGGTCCATGCTATGATGTCAATCTTGATAGTCACCCAGTGGCTTTGGTCGAGGCAAAAAATGGCAATGATCTGTTCAAACAAAATATGTAATCATATAAGATCATCACATCAAACATAGCGAATCATTTATAAATATAAATTTCAAATGGCAACAAATCGTCAATTATTTATAAATATAAATTTCAAACTTACTTCGTTGCAATTTAACCATGGAAACGCATGTGGTGTATCAAGACCTGTCATGTAGTCCTCGATGCATTTAGGAATTTTCCACTCCTTGTAAACCGGCTTCCCCGCCACCTTGATACCAAGTGGATCATCCGGCTGGAGTCTTGCAAACTCGTTGGCCAAAACTAACTATAAAAAGCCAAACCACAAAATTAAAAAAAATCGATATCAAACCAATGATATACAAGTGAGTAGGTTATAGAACTTACGTAAAATAGGGAGCCGGCAAGTACAGTGCCAACTCTACCGACACTAACACTACGGACTCCCCTCCGAAGCCTCGCTCGAGTCGCAAGCACATAACACTCTATCACCTCGGCATCAAAGTCTTCACGGCTAGACTCTATCCGGTCAAATAACGCCTGGGTGAGAGCATGCCCAGTCTCCAAACACCGGACAATAGCATCACGTGGCTGCTCCCTCCTAAACTGTAGGTACAACTTCTTCAGAGCCTCGCTATCTCTGGGAGACGCAACCACAAAAGGCTCCCGAAGAGCAGCAGATGGTCGACTCACTCGCGGTGGAAGACTACGCTCACCCAAATGCTGCGTTCTGGCACTCTCACCATCTTCGTCACCCTCAGCATCCCTCTCACAACTATAACGATCAGAGAGCTGTACAGTCGGCTTCTCGATCTCAAAAAATGGCTGCTCGATCTGAAATGGAGGTTGCTGCTCAGGACCACCACCCTCACTTCGAAACATCGCACTGTAATGATGCTCGTCCTGAAACCAGTCGAACATCGTCCCATACTGCTGAAACGGCGCCTCAAATGGCTCATACTGATGCTCGTAATCAAGGGGCTGCTGAGTCCGCTCAACAGAATGATGAATCTGGGAATGGTGACTGCGCTGGACCTCAGAATGGTGGGTAGGCGGATGCTGAGAATGGTGACTCGGCTGACGCTGAGAATGGTGACTCGGCTGACGCTGAGAATGATGACTAGGCTGACGATGAGAATGGTGACTGTGTGCTGCGCCAGAGACTGAGTGACGTGGAGGGTCAGGAATCCTCTGCTGGGCGCTGCTAACAGATGCAGAATGACGAGGCCTATCATGGCTCCCAGCTGAGTAGTGTATCGGGCTCCTAGAACGTCTATGCATAGGTCCGAAGAAATCCACGATCCCAGAAAGCACCCGGCGAGAAACTCGAGCAATAAATCCGGACTTAGAATCGTCGTACAAGATCGCCTTCAAACGGCGATCGAAGTACTCATCCCTGCTCGTGTCCTGGGTGTGGTCCGGACAAGGAAGTCCGTGGACACAACACACCCTCTCTGGCTGCCTCTCCCGGTCCGATGTCTCTGCACCATCTACTGGTGGGGTACTCTGCCGGCGTCGCTTCGACACTTTATGTGCCGACTCATATGTAATCAATTTTCCAGCAGCCTTCTTCAACCTATCCATAACTTTCTTCCTGGATCGGCGCAGGCTCATCCTCCTTATTCCTCACAGCTATTCTTACAGGCTTAATGAACTTAACGTCATATGGCGAGCCATTCTCAAAGCTCAGGTAGTAGTACTCAGCCTCATCCTCCTCCAGATGCGGTAAAGAGGGAAGTACTTTGTGCTGCAGCAATAGTCATTAAAGCATACCATTAGATGGGCAATCACATAATGTTGAAGAGATGAGTGAAGTTAGGAGAAAATATGTTTACAAATTTATGTACCTTATCGTCGAAGAAATGAGTGAAATCACAAAACATCTTCCTCGTAGTCCACATCAAACACCGGGGGACTTGGATAGTTTTATCTCGAATACCACACAATGCTCCCAATGCAGGAATCATCTCATACGACCATATTTGTAAAGCCCAAACAGGACCATAGAAGTGATAGTCCTTGTGCTCTTGTCCCTCCTTCATGGCAACGTTGCCTATGTAGTAAGATAAAACCCCAAAGGCATAAGAACCCCAAGGAAACATATCCCACTGCTCGAAATCCTCCACTAATGCCCATGCCCATGTCTCGACCATCATGTCGTCACGGCATAGGATAAAGTAGTAGTATATAAGCAAATTGACAACCTTGGCATAATCTATTATCTCTCTACCAAAATCTCGAGCATTGAACCTCTTCCGCAGAACACTAACCTTAATATTTTTGCCATGGAGTATTCTGTGGAAAATACCGTCAGACGGAAGGAGATGGTCGTCCTGGGGATGGAAGGTAGAGTTTCCAAAATGGAGTCCCGTGATCAAGGCAAAATCACGGGCCGTAAAACGAATGGTCCTCCCGCAAACCTGGAACCACGACTCATCCGGGGGGATTTGATCACCCTCCAATTGACGAGCAATCAAGTGATGTAGGGCAGTATTTGAACTCCCATTCCTCCTAACTTTAATCAAGCGCCCCAGGACCTCGGTCAAGCTCTCGATAGCTCGATCAAGAACAAATAAATTGCGGCCCATACTTCTTAATGTCTCAATGATTTCTTTAAATACCGCCTCCCGTATGTAAAGATTCACTTGACGTGTAACAAAACGCAATGTAGGTCTCTTCCATACGCAACCACCGCAATATGGACATACAACTCATAAGAATATGATAAAATGCTTAAGAAAGCGAAAAAAAAATTACGCCTTGCACGATCGCATGCACACGATCGATGCCCGTCGTGTGAAGACCATCGTGTGCCACACGACGGTTCACACGACGGGCAACAATCGTGTACTGCGATCGTGTGCAAGGCAGAACTTTTGCTCTTCTAGCACGGCGGCACCACGATCGACGACCGTCGTGTGTAACCATCGTGCCCACGAAAGACCATCGTGTACACGATGGTCTCATCTTCTTCAGCACGATCGTGGGAAGATGAACAACCGTCGTGGCACGATCGTGTGTGAATGAAAATACACTAACCGGCGGCTCATTGACGAATTGCTCTTCAGATGGAGTGTCACTAGCGGAACTTCTGGCGTCTTCAGATTCTCTGTGGTAGTCGGAGGTCGACATTTTCTGGCCGGCGAAGGGTTTCACGACGGGAGAGTTTTTTTGCAGAGAGGAGGAGAGTTTTTTGGCAGAGGAAAATATTGAGTTGTGGGACCGTTTTTTTATTGTTGTTTCGTTTTAATAATCTTCCTTTTTCTTTTTTAGTTTTTTTTTCTTTTATTGGTAGACTTTAAGGGTAATAAAGTCTTTTAACACATTTTGGTATCAAAAACTTATAGTTTTATGAATGGGGATATATAACTTGTTACTTTTATGCTTTGGTACTAAAAAAGAGAGATCTCATATATATACACACACTCAAGATAGTCTTTTTCATCTAAAAAATGAATCTGACTAATCAATATATTCATATATCCCTCCACAGTTCAGTAGATATAGTTGTTCGCCACTGGTTATCGTTTTTTCTTTGTTGTTCTTGACTCTCAAAAAATAGTTCTGTAGTATCCTCTCAAAAAATTATATACATACTTTTTACATTAACATATAACTAATTATACATTATATTTTAATATTTTATAATCATGTTTAAACACTATTTATTCCTCTTATTATTTTTAAGTGATCACTAGTTCATAAAGTTAGATTATTAAATATAGGAACAAGATTTTTATTTTTTATTTAATTTAAAATAATAGAGACCGTTGTGACATGAACAAAGTAAAATGATAATTAACCATAAATAATATTTATTCTATTTGATGTTTCATTTTGTTTGTTAGATTTTCTTATCATTTAAAAATACTAATTATGTAACGTATTCATAACTACAAGTATGGCTCATAGATTTAAAAAAAATATTAAAATATGTGTATTTGTTGAGATTCGATTGTTCGAAGAGTATTTTTACTTTTATTGTATATTTTATCCTATTGTCTTTGCGTGTGGTGTATTTTTGACAGGGAGCTGTGCGCAGAGCCAACCTCTCTTTTGTTAGAGCAGCGTTCATCGGGAGTGAAGTAGCCAAATTCCGCTTAGGTAAGTCCCATGTGGATCAAGCCATGGGCTCAGGTATGGTCTCCAGCTTTTTTGAATCATTTGTTATCCTTTGTATTTATCACACAAGATTCTCATTGCACTAAGTCGGGTCTTCACGGAAATGCACTCCTACCGTAATAAGTAGGGGCATGGTCTGCGTACATCCTACCCTCCCCAGACCCTGCTCTGAGCGGGATATACTGGGTATGTTTGGTTTGGTTTGGTTTCGATTGTTCGAAGAGTGTGTAGCTTGTTTGTAGCACAATTCTAGCGTGTTTTCTAATTTTCTAAATCTAGAAAACAAGTCAGGATTGTTTTCTATAATTTTCTAAAGTCCAGTTATAATTTGGAAAACCGTGTTTTTCAGTTTTCTAGTTTTCTTGTTAGAAAATATCTAAAAAACTGGTGAAGTAAACAGGGCCTAAAATGTCTTATCACGTTCTGCATGTATACCTTTATATTACTTATAAGTTTCACAATCATTAGCAAAAATCATGGATAAATAATATTCCATGCCAATATTATTGATAATGTTATAATATACCTTGAAAATGACATTTCAATTACCCCTTTATTTTTATATAGTGTGAATGACTATTATGCCCCTGATGTAATTATGTAATTACGATTGTGCCATCTGAAGTTTTCCTATAAATAGGGCTTCAGTTATTAATGAAAAACATATCTGAGAATCATTCTCTAATTTCTCTCTCTAAATTTTCCCTCTATATTATTTCGATTTCATAACACGTTATCAGCACGACTCTAACCAAATGAGTAATATGATGAGAGTATGCTCTACAGTTGCATCTTATAGATGATCCTCTGTATCAGAAATCTAATTATTACAACAAATCTCACTTCTCTACAAGAAGTTCTTGATCTAAATTTCAAAAATCTTCCATTATTTTGATCCAACATACCTACGAGCTTCACACATTAATTATGAAACTAAACCATGGCTCACTTGTTTGACACACAGATTTTTGTTTTCACAAAACTCAACTCACGAACATCAATGCTGAATACTTTACTCGTGTAGTCGTATGATAATTGATGAAGTGATAAGACGAGAGAATCTTATTAGAACACTCCCATCCTCTTTCCCACCTTTCGTAAAATTATTCCTTATTTCCCATCAAAAAAAAAAAAGAGAAGAAAAATAGAATCTCAGTCGTTTATCGGAGTAAACTACTGGCAAGTCGCCGACAACCTCCCTCCACCGGAGGCGACGGCAAAGCTCATCCAGACCATCGCGTTCGAGAAGGTCCGTCTATACGGGTCGGATCCGGCAATCATCAAGGCGTTCGCGGACACCGGGATCAGAATCATGGTCGGAGTATCCAACTCTGCCATACAAGGTCTGGCATCAGATCCGAATATCGCAAAGAACTGGATCGACTCATCATCTAAGTTTCAGATCTGTGCAAGTTTATGGCCGGAGCTACTATTGACGGACCAGGTTCAGCTTTTCAAGTTCAGAACTTGCAGATTGGAGACGATGACGAACTGGAGTCTGTTGTCCTCTTTGAGACGATTCAATTGCTATCTCACACAGATCTATATTTGAGGTAATATCTGTGTGTGAATATATGTATTGTTACAGACGTGTTTAAAAAAAAACTATGAAACGAACGAAGAAGAAAAGAGATTGAAGAAGGAGAACTGGGGGTCATGGGAAGGTAAGTCGCTTGGAAAAGGGAAGACAATTAAAAAATGAAGAAGAGTGTCGGTTGCCCACTTAAGTTAGAATCTCCACTTTGATTCCAACTCTGAAATGGTACTAACGAGAAGAAAGAAATATATAAATAATAAAAGAATAAAATATGAATAAGAAAAACAAAAGGTAATAAATATTTTAAATCAATAAATCATAAATTTAGTTTTTCTCAAATATTAGAACCATATCTAGTCAGAATTAATTTTTCTTGATACCATCGTGATCCATTTTACTAGAGCTTCAATTTGACACTAATATTGATATGGGTATTAACTCTTTTCATATATGTCATTATTAAATTTATTAAAATGTACGAATTAATATCCAACCCCGAAAACCGCAAAGATTTATGAATACATATCCTTACGCGTGCTATTAACGGCAGTCGATATTTCGACCTATACCTTGTCGATGACTCTATTTTGAGGAATTGATTGGACGATCCTGCTCTGGTAGAAACAGTTAATTATTTTGGAGTTTAAATTATGTCTCTTATTTATCTGAAAATGGTGGTTTAAAACCACATATTTATTGCGTTTATTTTATATAATTATAATACCTCCTATGTGATGAGTTCAATTATCACAAGACGGATGGTTTTACATGTACGCAATTTATATATTATATATAACCATCGTGGTTGGTTATACCACATGAATGGTTCATAAATCCTGCTCTCGAAGAAGAAGCAGTTGATAAAAATAAATCCTACTCTGCAGAAGTAGTTGATCGATTATCTAAATCCTGCTCTGAAGAAGCAGTTGATAAAAATAAATCCTACTCTGGAGAAGTAGTTGATCGATTATCTAAATCCTGCTCTGAAAAAGCAGTTGATAAAAATAAATCATACTCTGTAGAAGTAGTTGATCGATTATCTAAATCCTGCTCTGAAGAAGCAGTTGATAAAAAAATAAATCCTACTCTGAAGAAGTAGTTGATCGATTATCTAAATCCTACTCTGAAGAAGCAGTTGAAAGAAATAAATCCTACTCTGAAGAAGTAGTTGATCAATGATTCAGATCATGCTCTCGAAGAAGAAGCAGTTGATGGAAATAATATCCGATCTCCATAATTATTAAATATGAATGGAGAAAATTGAGCAAGTGATACCATAAGCTATCACCGATTAATTAAAGAAAATCCCATGCAAAATGCATGGTGGGATCATTTGACAAGTGATATGGAAAACTATCACTGGAAAATAATTGCTCAATAAATCTCATGTTGATTATATCACATGATTGGATCATTGAAATCATATTGATTGATAATATTCATGGGGAAACATATATCACATATTTGTGAAAATATTGTATTTGCATAAAAGCAAAAGATGGTCTTATTATTGCTGAAGAAGCACACAACAGTCGAAGTGAAAATATCGAAACTAGCTGAAAGGCAGTAAACACTCGACAATATGAAACGCGAAAAAGAAAATACATATGAAACCCATAAAAAGAAAAGGGGTGCGCCTCGAGAGTATAAAACTCCGTAACTCTGTCACCCCATGGCATAAGGGTTTATAATGAAAGATCTAAATGATCTAAACTTCTTTTTCGTTTGGCGCCAATACTTTGTGGCTGATGAACTTTGACTTCCAAATTCTTAACTGAAATATATGTCTGAAACTTTATAAGTAGATCAGCAACAGTGTCAGCACATATTATTATATCTCGTGATGATTGAGATATAAACTTGTGATCTACTCCTTGATCCAGAAAGGCAAGCAAATCGCTGAAGAAATTATTAATATTCAACAAACCTATAGGTTTGGTATGGAAGTCTCGCTCAGCCCATGACGAGATGTTGAATATCTCATTGAGTGTGTCATAGCCACCTGGAAGAACAATAAAGGCATCACTATTATTCACTACATACATTAAACTATCATGCACGGACTGTGCTTGAAGCATCAACCCAGTTGAACCCCCTATACTACTAGTTCTAACTGTGGGAAAGTGTAAGGCACTTGTTACTCTTATTCTCCCATTTTGTGGAGCCTCTAAAAGATAACCCAAAAATCTATAATTACTCCCACCATACAATATATCGATTTTGTGTTTTCCTAATTCTTTTACGAATTGATATGCCATATCTATATGCTGGATATGACCTATCAATTTAGATCCACCTAAAATACATATAGTTTTAAATGGATGAGATCTATATGAGAATTCTGAGAACTCCATCTTTCTACACTAGACTTTCAAAATACTTTTATGAGAGATACATTTTTTAATTTGTGGATCTCAAATTTAAAGAACAAACTTCTTTCTAAACGACAAATGACTTCACTATTTTTATTGAAAAAGAGCGGCAGATAAGTCATTACTTTTGACAAAATTGCAAAAGAAAACGAAAGATATGATATTATATTTTTCAATGAAAATGACGTTACCGATTGGCAGCTGAGAAATTTAAATATTGGAAGATAATATTCATCAACTTGCATTATTTTTTCTATTACCTTATACCAACTTTGATAGAACGGACTTACAAACTGGATCTTTTGAGATTAATTTTTCATGACTATAACGTTCCCGTTCATCCTTGAATTGCATCCACAAAGCCATTAGTTCACGATGAACGTATCCACTCGGATGTGCATCAAGAATCTGTTAAATATCATGATCCATAGATTCCTTACTCAATCCATCCTTGATAAATGCTATTTTATCTTCTCGATTTTTGGATACAAACCCCACAGATTTGCATCGTGTGTCACATGTCCACCGAGCACATTTATAGCACCCACCTAATATTTTTGCTCTCCGTTTCTTTGCAAAACTACTTTTACCTGTACTTGGCATGTACTTAAATGAATTTGAAAATTCGCCAGATAGTCGAACTTGTGCTTCGATTAACCATCGAATATCTTCTGGGATGCCATTTCTCATTAGCACCCTTAATCTTTCGAGTCGAGCTCGATAAATTCTTTTTATGATATTCACTGGAAGAGATGGGTAATATTTACGAAGATTCGAAAGCATTGAATCCATTATGATATTCAGACCCTCGGTATGGGTGAATTTTGTGAATACAATGATAATCTATTTATAGATTGGAATTACGCGTATGAGATTTGACTCCGCGTCCTGAGGCGTATGAACTACGACTCTATATTTGAATAATGAACATAATATGACATGTGGGAGCAGCGACTCCATGTTGATAATGATGTGCAATAATGGCACCGAAAGATGATGTGATATGTCGGTAAAATATCTATATGGTGATATAGACACATCATGTCTTCAAATATTTATTCTCGATTAATATCACTACTAGCCAATATTGGGAATGAATCCCTAATAAATTTGGAATATATTAAGGGGGAGTATGGGCCCACTTCCTCTACATGTGAACTACTAGATATTATGGATCCACTAGATAGTCACATGTTTATATGACTCGTAATCAGAAATTTACGAGATAATTTGCTCACGGTTTGAGCATATATTCCAGATCATATAAAGCTAGTAATATATCCCAAATAAACTTGAATAGATCCCAGAAAGGATCAAGATATGCGCATACAAGTGGGATATCAATTGGCATACTATTCGAAGTCCTCCAGCCAATATCGAGAACATAATATATAAACTCCCATGACTGAAGATGAATACTGAGATACTAGCATATGTGTTTGGTGCTCAAGAAATCTCTTAGCATGAGGGGGAGAATTGGTAGTTGGAAATATGTGAAATGCATCACACTATATCCTCACAACTGAAATATGAACTTGAAGTTCAAAGATGCATGACAGATTATTAATCATTGGTACCAACTACAACTGCTTTGATAAATACATAATAAATCCCCGAATATGAATCAAAGCAAATGATAAAAGGAGGCATATACTTTTGAGAAGTATATAGACATAACCACAATGTGTAATCCCAATGGGTGATTGATAATGAGATATCTCGGCAAGTTATGTTGCCATGGGGAAATAAAAGTGTCGACACAATATAGCGCTATGAATGAAATGAGGATATCAATGGTTGGAAAGAGGATATCGATAAATGATATGAGGATATCCATGACTGTGAAATATGGATATTGAAAATGAGGATATTAAAATCCATCGAAATTGAAATATATGCCCTTATAATAAAATGAAACATATGGGCTTACTGAAAGTGACTCGTAAGGAGATTTTGAACATATTATCAGTGCGTGCAGTCACTCAAAATAAAGCGTTGTGAACGAAAATTATCTGCTGTACTCTTTTCCTTGACTGAGGTTTTATCCCACCGGGTTTTTCCAGCAAGGTTTTTAACGAGGCAGCTTAATCACAACCAGTATGGAATCTCCAAAAGAAATTTGGAATATATTGCAAAGAATATGAGTTTGATATTACAAACTGCACTACAGATCATACTCATCCCTGGATGATCATTGAAATGCCTGGGGCATATTTGTATAAAATACGCGTTGCACTCTTTTTCCCTTGACTGAGGTTTTGTCCCATTGGATTTTCCTAGCAAGGTTTTTAACGAGGCAACTGGAATGGCGTATTAATATGAATAATGTACTCTTTTTCCTTCATTAGGATTTTTCCCATTGGGTTTTTCCTAATAAGGTTTTAACGAGGCATATTCATGGCATAATGAGGAATACTACAAAGATCAAGATTATTCCTCAAAGCTTGAAAATAGAAGGAGTTGTTGTACTCTTTTTCCTTTGATCAAGTTTTTCCCACTGGGTTTTCTTGACAAGGTTTTAATGAGGCAACACATGGATACTCCAAACGAATGATATACAAGACAAATTCACTCAGTTTTTATCCCACGAGGTTTTATTGAGACGGCACAAGAATATTCATACAAGAACTATCGAGATAAGGGGGAGCAAATTTACGAGATCACCGATTGCTGAAGTTTTATCCCACGGAGATTTCCTACCAACATTATGATGCAACATGACATGATTGCCACAAGCTCAAATACAAACAGTTTGAAAGTTTTTCTCCCATTGGGTTTTTCTTCAAACTAGTTCAGCAGATATTTATGTAAATAGTCATTCAAGGGGGAGTGTTATAATATACCTTGAAAATGACATTTCAATTACCCCTTTGTTTTTATATAGTGTGAATGACTATTATGCCCCTGATGTAATTATGTAATTACGATTGTGCCATCTGAAGTTTTCCTATAAATAGGGCTTCAGTTATTAATGAAAAACATATCTGAGAATCATTCTCTAATTTCTCTCTCTAAATTTTCCCTCTATATTATTTCGATTTCATAACAGATAAATAATAATTGATTCTAGAAATAATTATGCATCTTACCAAAAATATTTATGGGCAAATACTATTTAAACATCTACCATCTATTATTGTTATCCAGCTTTGAACTCCTTTTTATTTTTGATCTTGATTGTCTTTACTTTTTATTTATCTTTTTCAAGCTTCTCACACGAAAATACTACAATGCCTCCTATTTGGACTTTAATCCGAAACTTCGAACCTGATAATGCAAAGTCATCTATCAATGTGTGTTCCATGATCAAGAGATAAATTACAATTTGTTAGAACTTCTAAAAAAATTAGAATAGTTAGAATATTATTATTATTATTATTATTATTATTATTATTATTATTGGTAACTCATATGTGAAGTTCTTGGTGTAGTCTTTTGTAGATTGCTTATTCCAACTTCAAATTTAAGATATAAATAATGCATAGTGTCTATATATTAATGATGAAAATTGTATTATGGAATGAGATATTCGTTGAAGTTTTAGAAATCAGTACATACCATTTGTTACATCTACAAAAGGTGATCGAGATAGATTATTATTATTATTATTATTATTATTGTATCATTATTGCATTTAATCTAACTATTTATTTCATATAAGTTATATAATTTTATATTCATTATTTATTTGCAGGGTGATCGAATTCATGCAACGATTGAAAAAAAGTTCATATCTAGGGTTCAGCCCATTTTGACGATTAAAAAGGTGTATGCTGTTAAAAAAAGTTTGGTGGTTCAGAACAACAAAAAGTTGAGAACAACTTCGAATGCTTACTACCTCAAATTCTTAACTTCTACACGTATTACTCCAATTCCGAAAGAATCCTTTTCCCATCAACTTTTTCATTTCAAGGGTTTCCAAGAAATTTCTTCTATTCATGATGTCAATGACAGCTTGCTATTTGGTAACATATCAATAATCCTTGGAATTATAATATATATATATATATATATATATATATGAAACATTTGCTATTATGTGTGTTAATTTTTGTCTAGATGTTATTGGAGTAGTTCAACACATAATACTAAACACGTTCTTTGCAATGATGGGAAGGAGAAAAAATTCGTAGAGATCAAGTAATTCTAATTTATATCATGCAAGCATTGCCAATTTTGAAAAAAAAAATTATATGGGTACTTATAAATCAATACATGGTGTCTCTTAGAGATCAAGTAATTCTAAAAAAAAATCGTAGAGATCAAGTAATTCTAATTTATATCATCCAGGACAATTCTTATTTCAGAGAACGAGCAATTCTTGCCCCTCCTTTGGACGTGGTGGAACTTATAAATCAATACATGGTGTCTCTTAATTCGTCGGGGGAGCGAAAATATCTCAGTTCTGATGGCATATGCATATCCGACTCAAGTAGTGACTTATTTCAAGATATTCACACTCCTGAGTTCTTGAATACTTTGAAGTGTTCTGGTGTTCCTAACCATGAATTAGTTTTGAAAGTTGGCACTCTTGTTATGTTGGTGAGAAATATAGATCATTCTAATGGCTTGTGTAATGGGACAAGATTGATCGTTACTAGAATGGGTACTCATGTATTGGAAGGAAAAGTTCTCACAGGCCATAATGCAGGTCATAATGTCATAATACCAGGAATGACATTAACACCTGCGGATCCAAGACTACCTTTCAAGTTTCAAATGCGACAATTTCCTCTTATTATTTCGTATGCCATGACTATAAACAAAATCCAAGATCAATCACTTACTTACCTAGGTTTGTTTTTGAAAAGGCCTGTTTTTAAGCCATGGTCAGCTTTATGTAGCCGTTTCTAGAGTCACAAGCCGCAGGGGTTTGAAAATCTAGATTTGTAAGGAGAATAGCAGTGCCTCTACTACAAATGTTGTGTATAAAGAAGTGTTCCAGAATCTATGATAATAAAGATGTTTGGTACTGATCAATAGCATAGTAAACGAATTTCGTGGACGAAGAGTGGGTTTTTTCATTGCAATATCACGTAAATTATTACCACATCATTTATATATATATATATATATATATATATGTTTCCCGTACATCGCACGGGCACAACACTAGTTAATAAACAATTTGTGCGTAGAATATGTAACTAACAAACCATCATTTTCCTTAAAAAATGTATATCAGTACAATTAAATTGGTTATGAGTTATTATGGTTTTAAAAAAAAATGTGTAAGAGTAGATTAGCAATTAACATTGATTCGGCCATAATTACAGTTATAATTATTATTTTTTTAAACTTATTAGGGTTATGAATATTAATAGTGTAGTTGCATGTCAATACATTTTCGTTTATATTTGTACTAGTTTTGCACCCCGTGCATCCACGGGTGCCCATGGATAATGCTTGGAGAACTAAAATCCGAATTTAAACAATGTCGATAGGCATATGATCTGATAACCGAGTAGAGTGCCGTACTATATGTGTTGTAAATTTTATGAAACAGAAATCAAAACTCATGAGGATTAATATTCAGTAAGGTTTGCGTAGGATTATTTTTGTACGCTCAAGAATATTAAGGATATGAAGAAATATTTTGTTCCTATGCCTTTTTCTGATAAATCTCTGGAGCGAAGGTGTGATGCAATCTTTAAAATGAGACTCAAGAACAGGGCCAATATTATTCATATCCGTAAAGCACCCTAAGCACTAGGGGTGAGCAGAAAAACCGACAAAAACCGATAATACCGAAAATACCGAAAAAAACGAAACCAAAAAACCGAACCAATAAGATATTGGTATGGTACGGTTCTTAAAATTTTGAAAACCGAATTAAGCGGCTCGGTTTCGGTTTTAGATATGGATCCCGTATTTAAAAACCGAACTGAACCAATAAAACAGATGACTATTCTGCAAATTTTGTTTTTTCTTTGTGCAGATTGTTATGAATTGATGGACTTGTGCTGATGAGGAAATTCAAGACTTTTGTTTAATTTGATATTGGACTTTTTGAATCCTTAGTTATTATCATGTTATTGAAGTAGATTTTATTTTTATTCAAGCTTTGAAGTGGATTAATTATGTCTAAATCCTTCTATTTGAACTTACAATGGTCTGATATAGCCCAAGTAGTTCAATTTGGGTCTGGCGCAAGCCCAACTTAAGTGACCCATTTAATCAGCCCATTGACACCGAACCGCTACCGAACCGACATCGAAACCGATCACACCGAGCCGATTCAAAACCGAATCATTTCGGTACTCAAATGCTAGATGCCGATAAGATGCGGTTCGGTATCGGTTTTAGCTAGAAAACGTACCAAACCGAACCGAGCTCACCCCTACTAAGCACCTTCAATGACCTCAAGAACAAAATTGCCAGAACGAATCTAACGGCGGAAAACAAGGGCAACAATATTTAAAATCGACAGAGTGTATCTGCAGGCAAATATCAGACGCAATATTTGGCAAACTCAACTATCAAATCAGATGATGCAGGTTGGAACCTGAAGATTCGGTGTGTTAATATTACAAGACCAGATTCCTCATTCTCTGAACAATGGAACTACATCTATGAAAATATGAGGCGAATCTAAGTTTTACTCAAATGAGTTATAAGTGAATATCTGGAAAAATAAATATGATCAATTGGAAGAACTAAAATGAATACCTTACAAATTTATATTTGACCATGAATATGTAGGAGTCTCTGAAAATATTTTATAACAGGTTTCATAATTCATAAGATTGAGAGGAGGAAGATATTATGTAAAAAACAAAAAAGGATCAAAAATAAAGAACAGGACAAACCGGTTGATTGAAACCCTAAATCGAACGTGGCAATAACTCGATCGAACACTGAAATGAATATTGCTCTGATTGGTCATCGAGCAACTGTGTCCTTTTTAGTGAATGAAAGAATGTGGAAATTTTCTTAGCAGAATGAAAATTCAAATTCTACATTTCTTAAAACAGGCATTTTGAATCAAAATTAGCCAAAATTAGCATATGTATGGTATAAATGATAAAGCAGAGCAGTACGTTCCACGAGTAGCACAGAAAATATACGAACATAATACGCACTTGAAGAAGATTATCAGGTGGGAATATGCCACAGACACATATTATAACATGAAGATGAAGAGAAACCATTATTTGTACACATGAACCTCCCTCCTTTTCTCAGTTATTTTTAAATCGGTTTAGGGAATCAGGCAGAAAAACTTAAATTTGGAAGCTCGAGACCATAATATGCCGGAGAAATGACAGGTACCTTCTCCCCTCAATGATGAAGAACTACATAACAAATTTCCACAAAGTACTGTAAAAAAAAATAGAGGCAGCCCACACTTAGAAATCTAAATCCAAAAAAATGCAATTGAAAGTTGTAAAAAGTACAGTGAAAGTGAAGATGAAGATAACTCTTTCAGAAAATAATCAAAAAACTAAGAAGTTGGGTGGTACAAAGATAAAAGAAAACAATAATCAGATAATTAACATGTAACAATAAGAACCTACCTCATAAAATTCCAAAAAGGTTAGCAAGACTCTATAATCCACTTCAGGCGACACTTGTTGCAACGCATGCGGAGTAATCTTAAGTAATATATCAAAAAAACAATGGCATATTCCATATCGTACATACTTGATAATCAATTCCTTTCACAGAAATGAATGTCTTCCTTAGTTTATGGGTGCGAGAAAATATACGCCTGCTACCCACGACTCAACCTACAAGAATCATTGAAGCACACATAAGCTAACAAGATTTAACAAGTTTCTAAGCAAATGGGAGTTGGGTATACAAATCAATAAAAGATGTGAGACCTAAGATTTTAGGTTTCTTTAACTTTTGCAAAAACACTTGTCATTCTAGCTTTTTTCCGCAACTAATCACTTCATTTTTTTAAGATAACTCTAGGCCAAAAAAATCCTAATTAGTGTGCACAAGGCTAAAATCACATTTAGTTTGGAAATCACTGACAAAAAGAAATGACAAGTAGAAAATATAATGAAGCTACCTTCAGCACATGCATAAAAATATAACATAATATAGCAACAAGAATGGTGCAAAAGTAAAACAAATATCCAATTAAAATACTCGTACAGCATAATTCCCTGGTTAGAGAACACACTCGGCATAAAACACACCTAAAAAGGTGTAATTTATAAAAAAGATGGGGGATAAATTAAAAATATAACGCTCACTACAACCAAAAATAATAATTATCCAAAAAACAAAAAGTAAACAAATAAATAACTACCTCTGTTTTTATTTACCTACAACACTTCCCTGAAATGAAAATTATCACTATGCCTGCAAGATCTAAAATGAAAAAAAAATAGAAAATAGATTACAGTATTTATTTATTATTCAGATGTATCCGCGGGTGGTCTTATTTTGTTCATCTTTCCAAGACGAAAGAAAGTGATTATGGTCAATTAAATTTTACCAATCTACCACGTTTTCTCTCCTCTATCTTAGAAAGTATGCTAAAGTGTGTGCTGAACATAGTTAAAAGCAGAGGAATGATTAGACAACCTTACATTAGACGTAATACATTAACTACTCATTAGAAACTAAACTCGAAGAATATCGTAGTGACATATACTGAATTGACAACATAAATTTGTTAAAAGAATATGCATATACTGAATCAAAGAGACATTTCACCGAACACCCTCGTGAGATTCAGTTTGTGCTGCTGCAACAATTTGAAGCATCCAAACTGCAATGAAGGAAACAAATAGTCAAGAATCATCAATCAATTGAAATATGAATGACCATAATTGTGAATTTACATAATTGAAGCTAAGGGATTGCTGCCGAGCTAAAATTTGCTGCCCAAGGTAGCCACCTTGCTCGCCTGGCTGTAAAAATGGCTCTGGCCATAGCCGCCGCTGGTAGATGCGGCAATTGGTTCCGGACCCTCACCGAAAAATTGAGTCACCGGACCATCAACAATAATCAAGAACAATTCCGGTCCAAAAGACACATCGGCCGATGAGAAAAAAGAGAATACAAAAATGGAAAATAAAAGGGATGTATATATTGGTTTGGCACTTGTCCAATTTTAGAATGTAGAGAACCATAATGACAACTTATGATTCAATATGTATATAAGCCTGCACCGAGATTTTTAATAACAACAACAACATCTAAGCCTTAGTCCCAAAATGATTTGGGGTCGGCTAACATGAATCAAACTTTGAAACCGTCAATAATCGTTACATAAATAACATAAAGGGAAAAAAGAGGGAAAAAGTAGAGAAAAAAGCAAATAAAAAAAGAGAATGAATGAAAAAAAAAAAAAAGATAACATGAAATAAAAGAAAATAGGAATTAAAAAAAAAAAAAAAAAATCAGACTCCATCCACCATCCGTATTCTTTCCCATCACATTTGCCTCTCCATCGCCATACTTTCTCCAATTCCAAGAAACCGCATATCATTTTCAATCATCTTTATCCAAGTTTTCTTGGGTCTTCCTCTACCTTTCACAACATTACTTGCTCCCCAACTTTCTAGCCTCCTCACTGGGGCATCAATAGGTCTTCTTCTCACATGACCAAACCATCGTAATCGATTCTCCATCATCTTGTCTTCTATAGACGCAACTCTTACCTTCTCTCTGATCACCTCATTTCTGAGCCGATCCTTTTTGTATGACCACACATCCATCGTAGCATACGCATCTCCGCCACATTCATCTTTTGAACGTGACACTGTTTTACTGACCAACACTCGGTGCCATATAACAAATACAGCCTAATTGCCGTGCGGTAAAATTTACCCTTTAATCTATGAGGCATGCCAGTATCACATAAAACCCATGTGGCACTCTTCCACTTCAACCACCCCGCCTTTATTCTCATGAGCCACATCGCCATCTAGCTCTCCATCCTTTTGGATAATAGATCCAAGATACCGAAAGAAAGTGGATCCATGAACAACTTTCCCATCAAATGTGATCATCCCACCTCTCTATCACTGCTTTCGCTAAACCTACACTCCATATATTCGGCCTTACTTCGCTCACCTAAAGCCTCGAGCTTCCAAAGTATCCCTCCAAAGTTCCAATTTCGTTGCACTCCAACCTTCGTTTCATCAATCAACACAATATCATCTGCGAACATCATACACCACTAACGTCATTTTGAATTTCTCTTGTCAATTCGTCCATGACTATGGCAAAGAGAAAAGGACTAAGAGCAGATCCTTGATGCACCCCAATCGTAATAGGAATTCTTCCGTCCTCCCAACATTAGTACGTACACTTGTACTAGCTCCTTCATACATGTCCTTTATAATGTCAATATATTTCCGCGATACACCCTTCTTTACTAAGGCCCACCAAAGTACTTCTCTTGGTACTTTATCATATGCCTTCTCTAAATCAATAAAAACCATATGTAGATCTTTCTTTTATCTCGATAATGTTCCATCAACTATAGGATAAGATAAATTGCTTCCATGGTCGATCTTCCGTGCATAAATCCAAACCGATTTTCTCATATCTTCACACATTTCCGAGCCTTTGTTCAATCACTCGTTCCACAACTTCATGGTATGACTCATTAGTTTGATTCCGCGATAATTAGAACAATCTTGAACATCACCTTTGTTCTTATATAAAGGGACGAGAATACTTTTCCTCCATGCTGATGGCATCTTATTGCTTCTCCAAATCTTATTGAAAAGCATAGTTACCCATTCGATCCCTCTCTCCCCAAACACCTCCAAATTTCAATAGGTATACCATCCGGTCCTTCGCTTTCTTTGACCCCATCTTCTTCAATGCAATTGTCACTTCACCCTTTTGGATTCTTCTCTTAAACTCTCGGTTAACCATACTTGAGGGATGTTTAAATTCCCAATATCTTGTTCTTGATGGCCATTGAATAGGGTATCAAAGTATGACCTCCATCTCTCTTTTATCTCTTTATCTTGAACCAAAACTTTTGGTCAAGATCTTTACACATTTAACTTTTCCAATATCTCGCGTCTTCTTCTCTCTCATTCGAGCAAGTATATAGATATCTTTTTCCCCTTCTTTAGTATCTAATCTTGCATATAATTCTTGATTGACGTTTGATCGGGCATTTCGCACGGCCTTTTTAGCTTCTGGTCGAGCTTTCTTTTACTTCTCATAATACTCATCTCTCGAGCATTTACCCAAGACCTTATAACATTCACGGTTGGTCTTTATCGCTTGCTTAACTTCATCATTCCACCAAGATGTGTCCTTACTTGATGGGGTGTTTCCTTTAGATTCTCCTAGGACTTCTTTTGCAACTTCCTTTATGTTGTGTTCCAACAAGTTCCACATCGAATCTATATCCATCTCCGTGCAATCAGACCAAATACCACTATCAGCAATCTTAGCCACAAAAGTATGTCGACTCTCCCCTTGGAGCTTCCACCACTTAATTCGAGGGTCAACTTGTGGTCTTCTCTTTCTTAAGTGCCTCTTACCTCGAAAGTCAAGCACCACAACCCTATGCTGTGTTGCAGCACTCTCACCGGGTATTACCTTACAATTAGTAAAACTTTTCCTCCAAACATTTCTTACTAAAAAGAAATCAATCTGACTTGCATTACCTCCGTTTCTATATGTCACCAAATGAGAGTCCCTTTTCTCGAACCAAGTGTTCATAATACCCAAGTCATGAGCTAATGCGAAATCATCTTTGATCTTTATTCCTAATGTAGGAGATCTATTAAGATTGTAGTATCCATACTTTATTTATAAAATTTACTCTATCCTATAGCCTTATATATTTAATTAAAGACAATATGATTATAAATCAATATACGCCAATTCTTTCTACTTTATATGACTAATAATTATAAATCAAACATCTTATTATGTTTGCCAATTGATGTAAAAATGACCAAAGCAAAGTATTACCTCACGAAGAATCATATCTGTCAATATGACAAGACCATGCTTCCCGCATTCATATGCCTAAGGGGTTGTTTACTTGTGACTTAATCAGCTTAATGAGTAAAATGTCTTATTCGCTCAGACGTTTGGAGGTGTTTACTTGTGGCTTAATAGCTTATTCGCGGAGACAAAATTGACTTATTCATTAAGCATTAAAAGGGGTGTTGTCCCCATTAAGACAAAAAAATGACTCACCTACTCCTAATTGAAAACCACACATTTATATATACAATATAAATAATTTAGGACAAAAAAATGACTCTCCTACCCCATTATATATACGCATTTATATATACAATATAAAAATTTTAGGTTTTAATATAAATGAATGTAATATATATTATTCATATATAAATGAATGTAATATATATTATTCATATATAAATAATATACATTATTAATTTATATATAATTGTTACTATATATTATTGTATAAATAAACTTTTGTATCTACAAAATATCATATATATATTATGCATATATAAATAAATATTATATATTACTTATATATTAACATTTATTCATATAATATTTATTATATATATTCTTATCTATTTAAAATATACTTCTATATCTAAATATATATTGTATATTATACATATTATTTATATATGTATTAAATATTTTATATATTACTTACATACAAAATTGAATCGTTTATGTATAATATTTTGTTTAAATTTAAATAATATATATATATAGAAGATGAGTTAAAATTGATTTTTCAATAATGTTTAAATTTGTCTACTTTGTGTTTGAACTTGACTCATTTGTGTTTGAAATTAAATTTTTAAGTACTTTATGAATTTATGTTTTGATTTTTGGATTATAACATTTATATTGCTTAAAAAATAAACAACAATTTATAAAACAACTTATAATTCATATTCAGGGGTAAATCGGTCATTTCTGTTATTCAGACAGTTTATTCAGATGAAAAAGTAAACAAATTTATCCAGACAAGACAGACAAATTTGGTAAACACCCTAAGTTGCTAATACAGACAAAATGCGACGCGTACCCTTTTGTTGAGAAGATAAGAGCAGGGGTGAAGAGGTGTCGATCAAGAGTAGCAACACCAGCTGAAACAGGCACCTCCACGGACGGCCTAGACAAAGAAAAGAAAAGAAGAAAGAAAATAAAAAAAATAAGCAGGAGGTGAACGACGGCAAGCAGGCATGATTCGCGCCAGGTTGTGCATATTGGACAGAGGCTGCCCCCGAAGTATCAGATAGAAAATGAGTGAAGTCGACAAGTAGATCAGTATGATTCTGAAAAAGAGCTGAAACCTGCAAACACATATTAAACAAGCATAACTATTTAATTGTATTCCTATAGAAGACAATTACAAAAACTCCCTTGCGTTTTTTGGCCAAATTGCTTTTTCCTATTTTTCCAAAACTGATAATCTCTGAAAACCCCAGTTAAGTTGGAAAATTACAAAACCCATCCTTGAGATTACATCCATCTAGAGATGGCGATTGATCTTGGATCCGGTCCAGATCCGCAGATCCAGATCCGTTTTTTAGAATCCGGATCTCAAAATTTTAAATCCATCGGATCCGGATCGGATCTGGATTTATAAAAAAATTGCGGAGCGGATCTGGATCTTAAATTTTCAGATCCGGATCCGACCCAGATCCGACCCACAGATCTACATTATATATATATATATATATATATATTTTATATTTCAAATATAAATATATACTCCCTCTGTCCCAGCCAAAGGTTGACAGAGGGTGTATATTTGGTGTATTTTAGGCAGTGTTTTAAATAGTGCAGCGTTGATGTGTAGCGTTTTTGTCCTGATAGCGCGTAGCGCAAATAGCGTAGCGTATAGCGCAGGTTTAGCGTTCCAACTATTTTATATAAAAAAATAAAATATATCTATATAATATATAATTCTTTGTCATAAGTTAATATAAATCAAGTTAAAATTATAACTAGTAACACTTCAAATAAGAATATATGAAAATAAATGTATAAATATCATATTCGTTTAGCTACAATCCACCATTTTTTTAATGACCTCATCAACAAGTTTTCCTATCGGTTATTTATCATTGGTTTTTGACACTACATATATCTAAGAATTATTAAAAAACTATATTTTGTAACAAATTTAATAGAACTTTATAGTTTATATAGATATAAAAGTAATAAAATAATAATTAAAAAAATATTTGTAATTAAAATAAAAATATATAATTAAAATAAAAAATATGATAAAAATTAAAATTTCTCAAATAGCCTACGCTATTTACGCTATAGTTCAAATAGCCTACGCTATTTGCGCTATTTGGATAAAAAAACGTGCCACGTCATCAAAAAGCCTACTTATTTGTCCAAAACGCTATTTTGGATGCGCTACGTAGCGCTACAGTCAATTTTTGCGCTATAGCTCGCTATAGCCTACGCTACGAAACGCTATTTAAAACAGTGATTTTAAGTAATGATTGGTATAAGTAATGATGATTAAATGTGTGGTGGAGATTAAAAAGTAAAAAGTATTGATGATGAATGAGTTGTAGAGATTAAAAAGTAAAAAGTGATTGTTTGATTTGATTGTAAAAAGTGATATATGTAAACTTACTAAAGGGACTACTTTTTGATAGAAATGTAAATCTTTGGACGGGACAGAGGGAGTATATTTTTAAAAATCCTAATTCTTTATTATAAAAAACAAAAGAAAAAAAATCACTAATTCTAAGATGTCGATGATGTTGAAAGTAGTTGTAACATAGAAGACTTGTTCTCATGGACTCAATATTAGTTGATCGTGAAGACTTATTTTATGATGTGATGTGACTTTGGACGACTATGTTTTTGTAATGTTTTGGATTTTTTTGTGATGTGATGTGACTTATCTCATCAACATGAAAATAACTCGTGATGTGATGTTTGTGTTGCTAATTTATTTTGATTTTTTATAGTTGTGTTGTATTGATATTGCGTCATTTTAAGTAATATTTTCGCTTAAAAGAGGGATCCATGGACCAGATCCGTAATCTAGACCGAATCTGGATCTCAACAAGAAAAGCGGATCTGGATCTGGGATCAACAAGATCCGATCCAGATCCGACCTGTTGCCATCCTTACATCCGTCAACATTCTGACATCAAATATTTCCAATGTACATCTCTCAATTTAATTAAAATCTTACAAGTAACCCCAAGTTTTTGTGTTACATTTTACATTACATCCCCAGAATTTTCCAAGTATTATATAAAGAGCCAGACCTAACGTTGTGTCTAATTGTGATGTTTTGAGAAGTTGAGGAGTATAATAGCAAAATATTTGATGATATCACAAATTTCGTCAGGTCAACTAATGGGTGGGCAAAATGTAGGTAAAATCAAACCTCAGTGGTGATTTTTTGTATTTCTCAAAGTTAATTGGTGTTTTTTTTGGTAAAATACTACAAACACAGAGGTAGTTCCTGTAATTGTTCCACAATAATAATAGGAAAAAAAAAACAAGAACACACTACTTAGTAGCATACCCCCTGATAAATCTCTGTTACAGATTTATTATATTTTCTGTAAATATTCAGAATGTCAAGGGAAGCTTTGTACACATGATCATCACCTAGAAATCTAGTCTGCAGTTCGTTTTTTAAGTGGTTAGTTTATAATTTCTAACGGATAAGAGAAGAACAGAGTGTTTTAGTGGACTCAATTATATGCCTAAGCAGTTGCACCCTGATTTTGTTTACAAAACTGATTGCTTCCTCAAATTCTACGGGCTTCTTTCTAAGAAATGGTTCATTCTCTGACGGGAGGCTTATCTCAAATCCCTTTGGTAAAAACTATTGAAGCCCAAAATTAGGTCTCTATAACCTTTAAATAACTCCTTCACTTTCAATATAACACCAGATGTATCGATTCTACAAACAACCATTAAAAAAAAGAGCAAGCTCACCATTAGCATAACATAAACTGCAACTCAAAAAAATGCAATAGGAAGAACCGGTTGATTATCTACCTTTGAGCCTTGAAATCTTTCATGACATCAAGAAAATCATCATATTTATTCCTTTTGTTTTGAAATATTTCCTTCACATTTTTTAGATATGACAAGGCGTCAGTACAATAGTTGTTCTGTGGAGTTTTAACAACAAGTAAACATAAGTTATCCTGTGGAGTTTTAACAACAGAAGTAAACCGATAAACTAAACATTACAAGGTTATATAACTTTCAAGATAATCAAAATAATCGCAACAAAAGTAATTCACATCTTCCCACATATAAAACGGTCACAATAGCAGACCATCTACCTACCAAAAAAATAAAAAATCATACATGAAAACCTGATTTATGCATCTCCAGTGATGAATGCCTAAGAGCGAGAACAAATTTCAAAACCAGAAAGCAAGTACGAAAGCAAAACCAGAAAGCTCAAACTATACAGACTCTATGATAGCAAAACTAATAATAATA
>JAWKAU010000677.1:0-43000 GCA_033398695.1 Orobanche coerulescens
TATAGATCTAAAAAATCAAAATCGAAATTTGATTCCCAGATTCATGGTGAGAGGCTCAAATAGAAGGAAGGGCACATTCTGGGATATATTCGGCGGATCTACAGGTGATAGACTCTTGCAAATAACAAAATCTCATCACGGGACACTATAAATAAATATCCGTGCAATCCTGGACAAAAAAATTAAATTTTTATTTCGAAAATTTTTCAGTGATTTTCCTGTGGGTACCTTGGGGAAATGATCGAAAGTTGGAAATTTTGATCCCGATTCAGAATCGATATTTTATCACATAAAGTTATAGGTCTTCGAATAAGGTTTCTAACGCTCGAGAATCATCCCAATCGGATATGTAACGAAGGAGATATGGTCAAAACAGTTTCTGGTAAAAGTGAGGCCACGACGACGCAATTAGAGGAGGCCCCCGATCAGCTTCTTTTTCCGGCACATGCCACCGTTTCGGCAATATCTTCTTCGTTATTTATCGGATTGGGTCGATTCTTGCTGCTATGGGAGGCTAATTCAAAGGCCTACGACATGGGTCGGGATCGATACGATAATCGTCAATTTTGTAGACACTTCCTCATATTTTTTGTCGTTTCTCAATTGTTGTTCCTCCATTGTTTTGGCCATATCTCCTTCGTTATTCGTCCGATTGGGTCGAAACAAGCGGCGTTGGAAAGATTATTCAAAGTACTATAGATCTAAAAAATCAAAATCGAAATTTGATTCCCGGATTCATGGTGAGAGGCTCAAATAGAAGGAAGGGCACATTCTGGGATATATTCGGCGGATCTACAGGTGATAGACTCTTGCAAATAACAAAATCTCATCACGGGACACTGATAAGTGGTAATTTTACCACATTTTTCTAGGATTTTATACTAGGTTTTTATCTCGTTTCGTGATTAATGTGCTCGTATTTGGCTAATTTATGATTAGTCGAGCCGTATTACGCGTTTGGGTTGGTTTTAGTGTGTTTGCAGGTTTTTAGAGCCAAAAGGACCCAAAACGAGACAAAGGACCGAGAGTCGAGTCAAACGGACGGAAGAAACGGATTTTTGCAAAAGTCAGACCACCTATCGGGCCAGCCTATCGGCCGATAGGTGCATCCGAAAGGTGTCCAAGCCCTATCGAGTGAAGTCGTCCGACGAACCAACTATCGGGCCAGTCTATCGGCCGATAGGTTCGTCCGATAGGCTGCTCCGCGGGTTCTCGAATTTTGACGGATTGTGACTCTTTTGGATAGATTTTGTTTCCTAGATTAGGGCTAATCGGGAGTTTAACTCCCATAGGCTATATACACCTCCTTCTAGACCTAGTTTATTATTTTTCATCATCTTTCATCATATTTCATCATCTTTCATCATCTTTCATCATCTTTTATCATCTTGATCACACTTTTGCAATTTTTTGGGCAAGATTAATTCCTTGGAGACAAGAACTTTTTGGAGAGCAGCAATTATTATTGTTTTTCTACTTTTTCGGAGATTGAAGACTCAGAGTTCATCCAGAAGGGTTGTAATCTCTCTTTTCATATGAATAATATGCATTCTCCATCTATTTCTTGTTTAATTTCAATTATGTCTAGCTAAATCCATTGATTGATTCTAGGGTTAGTAATTTTAATTGATGTTCACATGATGTCCCTTTGATTACCTTTTTACCTTTCATCCTAGGCTTGTGTTCAAGATGTGTTAAATCTCATGCTAGATTAAAGGGCCCTTAATCGATGCATGTTAGCTAATTGATTTTGCCCGGAAGGATTAATTAATTAGTGGAAATACTTGATGGACAATATGATTTGATCTTAAGACCTGAGTGGAGTAAGATAAATCATAGATAAATAAGTTGACGCTTTTTAAGTGATTTAAATTCTTTGAGCCCTGGCGGGAAAAAGGGTTTAAATTAACTATCTTTCTAGGTTGCCTTGATCGGAATTCTAGATTGGCTGAGTGATTATTGTTGGAATATTTATTCCACACATTATTTAATTTATGTTTTGATGATTAAAGTTGCTAAACTACAAAACAACATCGAGGCGAAGCAAAACGGCGAAGCAGGCGAAGACGCAAAAATTGCAATCTGGACTGCATTAGCGCACGCTAAGGGACATATGTTAGCGCACGCTAACGAGGAGTCAGCTGCATTCCAGCCTAGTATCGAAGTAAGCTGCAGTGAAGTCAGCAGATGGATAGCGCACGCTACACTCTATTATTAGCGCACGCTACCCTCTATTATTAACGCACGCTATCGAGCCATGTTATCATGTGGAAGATATTCAAACACGTAATGACGTATGCAATGAAGTCATCATTAGCGCACGCTACAAAGGATGATTAGCGACGCTAAGATGTTTGAATCTAGTCAATCCGAACGTTGGGAAAAGCAGTCAAAGTCAAGCATATCAAACGGCCACTTTGACAATCCATGCAACAGATATATCGATTAGCGACGCTACAAAGGAAGTGGTAGCGCACGCTAATCATAAGGCGTGAGCTACCGGATCAAATATAAAGTGATTAACGCACGCTACATGAAAGCCTTTACGACGCTAGAGCAAAATGTGCGATAGCGCACGCTAAGAAGGGAAGGCTAGCGACGCTAGCTAGTCAACCGGCAAAGAACGGCTAGTAAGGAGGAAGAAGGCTATAAATACCAAGGAGTTGGTATTATTCCATACAACAACATTGAGCAAAGGATACATACGTGTTATATCATTGTAAACATTATAGTTGTTGTTCTTGAGCTTAATTAAGAGTGATTGAGTGTTATACACAAGATCATACACGAGCGATAAAAAGAAAAGATACGATTTGATTCGGTGTTATTAGGATCAAGGATACGGCATTGTTAGAATCACAATCGCTATCTTAGTGAGGTTTATCTAGTACCCATAGAAAGCTAGAGTGGTTGATTCCTTATCCAATAGAAAAGGAAAAACGGTTTTACTCGGACCGATAGAAGACGAGCTTGTAACGGTAATCCCTCGACCGATAGAAGAGAGGCGTAGAGGTTTTGATCTTAAGCCTAAGGAAAAAGATACATCGAGAGAGGACGTAGGCTTCGTTAATAGCCGAACCTCTATAAATCCTTGTGTCCTTTATTTTCCGCAATTTATTTTCGCTTCCGCATAAAACGGCGCAAATATCCGATTTGGTACCCAACAATTATTTCTAGGATTGAATTAAAATTTGGGGAAAAGGAATCAAGTGAATGGATTGTATGAACTCAATTAGATGATACTACCCTAGGATCAATTAACTTTCAACTTGTGATTTTATCTTGCTAATTTGCTTTATTTGCTTGATTTAGATAATTCATCTTTTATTTAATTTTTATTTTTCGATTTTTAAAGTTAGATAATTAGAAACAAACCAAATTTTCGGATTCCTAAATAGCAGTCAAATTTTGAGTAGAGTTACTTCTTTTATTTTCGACATATCAATTCCCTTGGGTTCGACACCTTGGAAATACTTCGAGGTTTTACAAATTTTAAAATTGATCGGATTTGAAAACCATACTACGCGAATTTTCAGCGATCAATTTTTGGCGCCGTTGCCGGGGAATTGATAGAAAACTTAAAGGGATAATTCGAAAAAGAAGAGATTGTTACTTTAGGTTGTATACTATTATTATTAATATTCGATCTCGTTTCCTCACATCTTGTTTTCTCTTCCTTGTAGGCGGTGCATGATCACAAGATCCCAAGGAAAGGACTTATTTCCTTTGGATTCGGAAATCGAGAAGTCTTTGAGGAGGAAGAAGCAAGAAGCGAGAACCGAGACTATGTCTATACCTATCGTTGATACCATGGCCGGCATTGTTGACCCACCACGAGAACTCGCTCGTCCCGAGAAGATCCCTTTGAATGCCCGCTTTCGACCGAAGCTGGACGATTCTCAAGAAGGAGGTTGGGGGAAGATTGATGCCAACAACTTCGAGCTTAAGCCGTCCCTCATCGCTACAGTGAAGTCTCAAACATACGGAGGAGGAGTTAATGAAGATCCAAACGCTCATCTTGAGTCGTTTTTGGACATATGTGCCACCATCAAGCAAAACGGAGTGCCTCCGGATGTCATTAAGCTCCGCCTATTCCGGTTCTCCTTAGAAGACGATGCGCTAAATTGGTACAAGAGTCTAGATCGGAAGGAAATTGGTACTTGGAGAGAGATGAATCGGTTGTTCTTAGCACAGTTCTATCCTCCCTCAAAGGTGCAAAAACAAATCAACGATATCTTGCAATTCGAGCAATATGAGGATGAACACTTATACGAGGCATGGATCCGATTTAAGAAGCTACTTCGCAAATGCCCACAAAGATGGAATTGACAAGGAGGAAATCTACATTCGGTTTTATCGGGTTTGACGAGGAAGGATAGAAGAGAGTGGACTATTCCTCGAAAGGGGATTTCTTGCTAACGATTATGAAGAGGCCAAGAATCTCATCGAGCTAGCGGTCAACAATGATTACGAGGAGGTGACCGATAGGAAGATGACGAGAAGAAAGGTCCCATCCGGTGACGAGGACGCCTACGGTGATTTGAAGGCGAAATTTGAAAGACAACAAAAAGAGCTTGAGATGCTAAGAAAGAAGACTTTGGGAGTCAATGCAGTTTTTGAAGAGCTAAACGAGCCTATTGCAATTGAGGAGGATGTAAATTACATGCAAGGAGGAAACTTCCGGCAAGGGGGAAATAGGGGGGACTATTATCCGAACAATCGAAACCACCCTAATTTCTCCTATGCCAACCCGAACAATGCTCATCAGCCACCACCGGGATTTAACGTGAAAAATGGGGTTATTCAAGAGCCGATTGCTAAGACACCGATGGAAGAGATGTTGGAACGGTTAGAGGCGAGTCAAAAAGATTTTATTTATAAAGGCATAAGAGGTTCGGGGCTCTCGAGCATAGTGTGACATCTATTGGAAACTCGTGATAGTATTGACAAAGCAGATGTCGATGGTGGAGACCCAAATGGGTCAAATGGCGAACGCCTGCCAATTCATAAGCCGCCATTTTTCCGAGCAAGACGAGACCAACCCAAGACGCAACAATGCAACGCAATCGAGCTTCGAGTGGGACAAGGCATGAATCATGGGGCTGAAGTTGAGGAATCTGAAACGAGGATGTACTAGAAACGGAGCCAAGAACGAGAAGGAAGATGAAACGCAGCAGCCTATCTGCCAAGACTATCTACCGATAGTCCCACCCAATACCCTGTGCAATACTGAATTGAGCCTATCGACCCCCCTATCGGTCGAAAGGCTCCTTTAGGTTCGAATATGAAGGATTTTGAGGTAAAAGCTCCATTTCCACAACGATTGGCCAAGTCGAGATATGATGAAAAGCTTCAACGGTTTATCGACATGTTTCAAAAGGTGAATATCAACATTCCACTTCTAGACGCTTTGAGAGACATGCCGGGGTACGTTAAATTCTTGAAAGATGCTGTGGCAAGCAAGAGGAAGTTGGCGAAGTTTGAAACAATAAATTTGACAGAGGAGTGTAGCGCTATCATTCAAAACAAGCTCCCGCTCAAGCAGAAGTATCCGGGACGTTTTACTTTGACATGCATGATTGGCGACCAAACGTTCCGTAATGTGTTGTGTGATCTCGGGGCAAGCATCAATCTTATGCCTCTATCCATCTTTAAGAGGTTGAAGATTGGGGAGATGAAGCCGACTACCATTTCTCTACTCATGGCGGACCGGTCGATCTCTTATCCGAGGGGAGTTGTGGAGGATGTGTTCGTTAGAGTCCAACACTTAGTCTTCCCGGCCGATTTCGTAGTTCTTGATATGCCCGAGGACGAGAATCAACCATTGATCTTTGGGAGACCGTTTCTAGCGACGGGGTGAGCACTTATCGACGTCCAAGAGGGTGATCTTACCTTACGGGTTAATGATCAAAATCTGAAAATTTCCATCTATGACGCGATGAAGAAGCCTGAGAATGCGCCCGAGGAATGTTATGAAATTGAGTCTATTATGCCGCCCCCGACCGACTTGTTGGAGCATTGCATTTCACAATCCATTTACTCACATTCCGATGTTGAAGAAATTTACGAGGATTTGCCAAAGTATGTTCGAATGTTGGAGGCGAACGAGTTTCGATCTAATGAGAGGGACGTATGCTATCTTGATGTCAACAAACCCGTTCAAGGGGGAGTTGTCGCTGAGGACCGATCGATCGAGGTGCCGAAGTTAGAACTCAAGCCGTTGCACCACGAAGAGAAGTATGTTACTTACCTCGAAGACCCGGGATGAATGAGGTATCGTCTAGCTAAAGACGTTAAACGTAGCACTTGTTGGGAGGTAACCCAACGTATGTATATTAGTTCGTTTTATTCGTTTGTTTTCGATTTTTCGTTTGCGTGATTTTTGTAGTTTCTAGTTTCGTAGTAGCTTTGTTAGTTTTGTTTAGTTCTAATCCATGCACGCCGAGTTTTGGATACTTGCAGGTCTTTAATCGCCATATCCAAGCGAAAACGGGACCAAGTATGCGAAATAGAAAAGTTGAAAATTTTTTTGAGACTGCCGAGCCTATCGGGCGAGCCTATCGGCCGATAGGCCCGGCCGATAGGCTGAGGAAAATTGAAAAAATTAAATGTTACAAGCAGTGGTCGATAGGCAGACCCTATCGACCGATATCATGACCCGATATGAGGTACGTAAGTTTCTGTAGTGCCTATCGGCCCAGCCTATCGGCCGATAGGCCCGACCGATAGGACATACCCGGTCCAGTATCTGCTTCGACCCGGTTGATTAATAACCCCTTTTAAACACCTTAATCACCCGTTTTTTCTCACACACACACACCTCTCGGCCGATAGAACACAAGGGGGCGATTTTCTCCACTGTTCTTCCTTAAAAATCCGATCAAGGTACTTAATTTCGACACTTAATCCTCTTGTTTTTCAATGCTATACATGTTTTGAAGCACTTTGACGGATTCTTTTTGGAGTTTTGATGAAATTCGAATTGGGGATCCACTTTTTGGGGGCTTTTGTTAAACTTTGATGTTCTTTGAATTTTATGCCCGATTGTTGATAGAATCTTGATGGAAACATGTTATCTATGCTTGATTGTTCATGGGTACTTTGAATTGGGGATTAATTGATGAAATTGAACGAATTTTGAAAAAACCCCCCAAATTGGAAGAACGCTAATTTCGAATTTGTTGAAATTGGGTAAATTTGTTGAATTGAATTGTTAATTGGGATTGATATGAGTTGAATTGTTGATGATGATTCGAATTTTGAATGAATTAGATTGGATTGGATAGAATTTGTCCTAATATGATCCTAGTGTGTAGTTTTGTTATTATGGGTTGTGATTTTGATCCTTTGAATATGAAATGGGGGAGTCGAAGTTTGGGGGAGGTTGTGTGATTTGTTGATCGTAGTATATGGCTGTCGGGTCTATGATTTTGATGTTTATTGGACATTATAGGGCTCTTAGTTGATATTGTGGGATTTTTGGATTATGTCGACACTCGTTGAATGTTTGCATTATGAGTTGCTTATTGGATAGTGATTGGATGGTTGTTTTGTAGGAACTTTGAAAAGGCCGGAAAGTCTAAGGCAACCACAGTGATCAGGTACTCCGTTAACAAAGCCACTCCTTTCTCTTTTCAAACTTATTCCTCCTTTGGGATGCGAAATAAGTTTGGGGGGGGGGGGGGGGGGAGAAGTGCGGCTTTGTTAATTTCGGCACGTGTGAGTACCTTGTATGCCTTGTATCACTATTTGCTTGTGTTGGTTCCCGTTGTTTTTATTTGTGCTTCTCATATTGGTGTTGCGTGGATTTGGCTTTTGTTGCTTAGTTTTTAGATTTTTATGTTCATTTTCGTTTGGTGTGTTTGCTAGTTTTTTTTTTTTTTTTTTAGGTCGTAGTAGTTTTTTTTTAGATTTCGTGTTTGCTTTTATTTGCTTTTCGTTGTTTGCTTTGATGCCTTGCTTGTCTTAGTTTTTCATTATTCGTGAATTTTTCGTGCTTCTATTTGTGTGATACCGATGTTACGACACTGTTTTTCTCTCTGAAGAAACGGTCGAGTTTTAGTCGAGTTGTAGTCAGTTATTTCTGTTTTGCATAGTATTCATTTAGGTCCAAAATTTTTCGTGATTGTAGAGGTCTTGGCAGATAAGAAACGATACATACTTGTTTTAAAATCACCGTCATTACGTTTGGTTACATTTTCCGGATAGTGAGTCGTACTGTTTCTTTAGTCGTGTTGGCACTTAGATTGAGTTTAGAGTCGGTCATTTTTTCCCAAAAGTCGAGATAATGTTGTTCTATGAAGGGAAGTCTAGTAACCGGGGGCATTCGCGTGACCCGTTGTTTACCCTCGTGTAAAACGACGACCCTGATTAGACTAGTGATTTGGATATTTCACATGTGCCAATGATAGGGAGTCTAGTAACCGGGGGCATTCGCGTGACCCGCTGTTTACTCTCGCGTAAAACGGCAACCTTGATTCGGACATGCGGAAATTATATATTCGAGTTGTTTCTCCGCTGTAGACGGGAACTTAGTAACTAGGAGCATCCATGTGCCCCATGAGTGTCTTTTACGTCAAACGGTTTCCTAATACATGAGAATGGAAGTTTCACCCTAGGATTATCCCGATGAAACATCCCGAGATCCTAACCTAGTGGTCAACTCGAATCAAATTTTTGAGCATTTATATAAGGGAATACTGTCCGAGGTTTATTTGTTATGAAACTCGTGAAAATTGTGCCATTAGACTATGGAACGGGACGAACTAGCTTGTTTATTTTAGCCTTTCATATTGACGGTCGATTTGACTCACGTTTTGTTAATCTTTGAGCTGGATTTTCTTCATGAACGAGTGATTAGGACTGAACTTGACTACTTTGCGGAATCATTATTCTGAGTGCAGCTCGCTTTTACGACACTCGGATTATTTAGAGAGAATTATAGGATAGTATTGATTAGGTTGAACACTATGAGTTGCACGATGATTCACGACATTCTTTTTCTTTTCTTTTTGTTGTTCGGGACGAACAATGCTCAAGTTTGGGGGGGTTTGATAAGTGGTAATTTTACCACATTTTTCTAGGATTTTATACTAGGTTTTTATCTCGTTTCGTGATTAATGTGCTCGTATTTGGCTTATTTATGATTAGTCGAGCCGTATTACGCGTTTGGGTTGGTTTTAGTGTGTTTGCAGGTTTTTAGAGCCAAAAGGACCCAAAACGAGACAAAGGACCGAGAGTCGAGTCAAACGGACGGAAGAAACGGATTTTTGCAAAAGTTAGACCACCTATCGGGCCAGCCTATCGGCCGATAGGTGCATCCGAAAGGTGTCCAAGCCCTATCGAGTGAAGTCGACCGACGAACCAACTATCGGGCCAGTCTATCGGCCGATAGGTTCGTCCGATAGGCTGCTCCGCGGGTTCTCGAATTTTGACGGATTGTGACTCTTTTGGATAGATTTTGTTTCCTAGATTAGGGCTAATCGGGAGTTTAACTCCCATAGGCTATATACACCTCCTTCTAGACCTAGTTTATTATCTTTCATCATCTTTCATCATCTTTCATCATCTTTTATCATCTTGAGCACACTTTTACATTTTTTTGGGCAAGATTAATTCCTTGGAGACAAGAACTTTTTGGAGAGCAGCAATTATTATTGTTTTTCTACTTTTTCGGAGATTGAAGACTCAGAGTTCATCCAGAAGGGTTGTAATCTCTCTTTTCATATGAATAATATGCATTCTCCATCTATTTCTTGTTTAATTTCAATTATGTCTAGCTAAATCCATTGATTGATTCTAGGGTTAGTAATTTTAATTGATGTTCACATGATGTCCCTTTGATTACCTTTTTACCTTTCATCCTAGGCTTGTGTTCAAGATGTGTTAAATCTCATGCTAGATTAAAGGGCCCTTAATCGATGCATGTTAGCTAATTGATTTTGCCCGGAAGGATTAATTAATTAGTGGAAATACTTGATGCACAATATGATTTGATCTTAAGACCTGAGTGGAGTAAGATAAATCATAGATAAATAAGTTGACGCTTTTTAAGTGATTTAAATTCTTTGAGTTCTCAAGTGAAAAAGGGTTTAAATTAACTATCTTTCTAGGTTGCCTTGATCGGAATTCTAGATTGGCTGAGTGATTATTTCTAGGATTGAATTAAAATTTGGGGAAAAGGAATCAAGTGAATGGATTGTGTGAACTCAATTAGATGATACTACCCTAGGATCAATTAACTTTCAACTTGTGATTTTATCTTGCTAATTTGCTTTATTTGCTTGATTTAGATAATTCATCTTTTATTTAATTTTTATTTTTCGATTTTTAAAGTTAGATAATTAGAAACAAACCAAATTTTCGGATTCCTAAATAGCAGTCAAATTTTGAGTAGAGTTACTTCCTTTATTTTCGACATATCAATTCCCTTGGGTTCGACACCTTGGAAATACTTCGAGGTTTTACAAATTTTAAAATTGATCGGATTTGAAAACCATACTACGCGAATTTTCAGCGATCAATTTTTGGCGCCGTTGCCGGGGAATTGATAGAAAACTTAATGGGATAATTCGAAAAAGAAGAGATTGTTACTTTAGGTTGTATACTATTATTATTAATATTCAATCTCGTTTCCTCACATCTTGTTTTCTCTTCCTTGTAGGCGGTGCATGATCACAAGATCCCAAGGAAAGGACTTATTTCCTTTGGATCCGGAAATCGAGAAGTCTTTGAGGAGGAAGAAGCAAGAAGCGAGAACCGAGACTATGTCTATACCTATCGTTGATACCATGGCCGGCATTGTTGACCCACCACGAGAACTCGCTTGTCCCGAGAAGATCCCTTTGAATGCCCGCTTCGACCGGCCGGACGATTATCAAGAAGGAGGTTGGGGAAGATTGATGCCAACAACTTCGAGCTTAAGCCGCCCTCATCGCTACAAAGAAGTCTCAAACATACGGAGGAGGAGTTAATGAAGATCCAAACGCTCATCTTGAGTCGTTTTTGGACATATGTGCCACCATCAAGCAAAACGGAGTGCCTCCGGATGTCATTAAGCTCCGCCTATTCCGGTTCTCCTTAGAAGACGATGCGCTAGATTGGTACAAGAGTCTAGATCGGAAGGAAATTGGTACTTGGAGAGAGATGACTCGGTTGTTCTTAGCACAGTTCTATCCTCCCTCGAAGGTGCAAAAACAAATCAACGATATCTTGCAATTCGAGCAATATGAGGATGAACACTTATACGAGGCATGGATCCGATCAGCGATCAGACACTATAAATAAATATCCGTGCAATTCTGGACAAAAAAATTGAATTTTTATTTCGAAAATTTTTCAGGTGATTTTCCCTAGGGGTACCCCTAGGGGAAATGATCGAAAGTTGGAAATTTTGGATCCCGATTCGTAATCGACATTTTATCACATAAAGTTATAGGTCTTCGAATAAGGTTTCTAACGCTTCGAGAATCATCCCAATCGGATATGTAACGAAGGAGATATGGTCAAAACAGTTTCTGGTAAAAGTGAGGCCACGACGACGCAATTAGAGGAGGCCCCCGATGAGCTTCTTTTTCCGGCACATGCCACCGTTTCGGCAATATCTCCTTCGTTATTTATCGGATTGGGTCGATTCTTGCTGCTATGGGAGGCTAATTCAAAGGCCTACGACATGGGGCGGGATCGATACGATAATCGTCAATTTTGTGGACACTTCCGGATGTTTTTTGTCGTTTCTCAATTGTTGTTCCTCCATTGTTTTGGCCATATCTCCTTCGTTATTCGTCCGATTGGGTCGAAACAAGCGGCGTTGGAAAGATTATTCAAAGTACTATAGATCTAAAAAATCAAAATCGAAATTTGATTCCCGGATTCATGGTGAGAGGCTCAAATAGAAGGAAGGGCACATTCTGGGATATATTCGGCGGATCTACAGGTGATAGACTCTTGCAAATAACAAAATCTCATCACGGGACACTATAAATAAATATCCGTGCAATCCTAGACAAAAAAATTGAATTTTTATTTCGAAAATTTTTCAGGTGATTTTCCCTAGGGGTACCCCTAGGGGAAATGATCGAAAGTTGGAAATTTTGGATCCCGATTCGTAATCGACATTTTATCACATAAAGTTATAGGTCTTCGAATAAGGTTTCTAACGCTTCGAGAATCATCCCAATCGGATATGTAACGAAGGAGATATGGTCAAAACAGTTTCTGGTAAAAGTGAGGCCACGACGACGCAATTAGAGGAGGCCCCCGATGAGCTTCTTTTTCCGGCACATGCCACCGTTTCGGCAATATCTCCTTCGTTATTTATCGGATTGGGTCGATTCTTGCTGCTATGGGAGGCTAATTCAAAGGCCTACGACATGGGGCGGGATCGATACGATAATCGTCAATTTTGTGGACACTTCCGGATGTTTTTTGTCGTTTCTCAATTGTTGTTCCTCCATTGTTTTGGCCATATCTCCTTCGTTATTCGTCCGATTGGGTCGAAACAAGCGGCGTTGGAAAGATTATTCAAAGTACTATAGATCTAAAAAATCAAAATCGAAATTTGATTCCCGGATTCATGGTGAGAGGATCAAATAGAAGGAATGGCACATTCTGGGATATATTCGGCGGATCTACAGGTGATAGACTCTTGCAAATAACAAAATCTCATCACGGGACACTATAAATAAATATCCGTGCAATCCTGGACAAAAAAATTGAATTTTTATTTCGAAAATTTTTCAGGTGATTTTCCCTAGGGGTACCCATAGGGGAAATGATCGAAAGTTGGAAATTTTGGATCCCGATTCGTAATCGACATTTTATCACATAAAGTTATAGGTCTTCAAATAAGGTTTCTAACGCTTCGAGAATCATCCCAATAGGATAAGTAACGAAGGAGATATGGTCAAAACAGTTTCTGGTAAAAGTGAACCACGACGACGCAATTAGAGGAGGCCCCCGATGAGCTTCTTTTTCCGGCACATGCCACCGTTTCGGCAATATCTCCTTCATTATTTATCGGATTGGGTCGATTCTTGCTGCTATGGGAGGCTAATTCAAAGGCCTACGACATGGGATGGGATCGATACGATAATCGTCAATTTTGTGGACACTTCCGGATGTTTTTTGTCGTTTCTTAATTGCTGTTCCTCCATTGTTTTGGCCATATCTCCTTCGTTATTCGTACGATTGGGTCGAAACAAGCGGCGTTGGAAAGATTATTCAATGTACTATAGATCTAAAAAATCAAAATTGAAATTTGATTCCCGGATTCATGTGAGAGGCTCAAATAGAAGGAAGGGCACATTCTGGGATATATTCGGCGGATCTACAGGTGATAGACTCTTGCAAATAACAAAATCTCATCACGGGACACTATAAATAAATATCCGTGCAATCCTGGACAAAAAAATTGAATTTTTATTTCGAAAATTTTTCAGGTGATTTTCCCTAGGGGTACCCCTAGGGGAAATGATCGAAAGTTGGAAATTTTGGATCCCAGTTCGTAATCGATATTTTATCACATAAAGTTATAGGTCTTCGAATAAGGTTTCTAACGCTTCGAGAATCATCCCAATCGGATAAGTAACGAAGGAGATATGGTCAAAACAGTTTCTGGTAAAAGTGAGGCCACGACGACGCAATTAGAGGAGGCCCCGATGAGCTTCTTTTTCCGGCACATGCCACCGTTTCGGCAATATCTCCTTCGTTATTTATCGGATTGGGTCGATTCTTGCTGCTATGGGAGGCTAATTCAAAGGCCTACGACATGGGGCGGGATCGATACGATAATCGTCAATTTTGTGGACACTTCCGGATGTTTTTTGTCGTTTCTCAATTGTTGTTCCTCCATTGTTTTGGCCATATCTCCTTCGTTATTCGTCCGATTGGGTCGAAACAAGCGGCGTTGGAAAGATTATTCAAAGTACTATAGATCTAAAAAATCAAAATCTAAATTTGATTCCCGGATTAATGGTGAGAGGATCAAATAGAAGGAATGGCACATTCTGGGATATATTCGGCGGATCTACAGGTGATAGACTCTTGCAAATAACAAAATCTCATCACGGGACACTATAAATAAATATCCGTGCAATCCTGGACAAAAAAATTGAATTTTTATTTCGAAAATTTTTCAGGTGATTTTCCCTAGGGGTACCCATAGGGGAAATGATCGAAAGTTGGAAATTTTGGATCCCGATTCGTAATCGACATTTTATCACATAAAGTTATAGGTCTTCAAATAAGGTTTCTAACGCTTCGAGAATCATCCCAATAGGATAAGTAACGAAGGAGATATGGTCAAAACAGTTTCTGGTAAAAGTGAGGCCACGACGACGCAATTAGAGGAGGCCCCCGATGAGCTTCTTTTTCCGGCACATGCCACCGTTTCGGCAATATCTCCTTCATTATTTATCGGATTGGGTCGATTCTTGCTGCTATGGGAGGCTAATTCAAAGGCCTACGACATGGGATGGGATCGATACGATAATCGTCAATTTTGTGGACACTTCCGGATGTTTTTTGTCGTTTCTAAATTGCTGTTCCTCCATTGTTTTGGCCATATCTCCTTCGTTATTCGTAAGATTGGGTCGAAACAAGCGGCGTTGGAAAGATTATTCAATGTACTATAGATCTAAAAAATCAAAATTGAAATTTGATTCCCGGATTCATGGTGAGAGGCTCAAATAGAAGGAAGGGCACATTCTGGGATATATTCGGCGGATATACAGGTGATAGACTCTTGCATATAAAAAAATCTCATCTCGGGACACTATAAATAATTATCCGTGCAATCCTGGACAAAAAAATTGAATTTTTATTTCGAAAATTTTTCAGGTGATTTTCCCTAGGGGTACCCATAGGGGAAATGATCGAAAGTTGGAAATTTTGGATCCCGGTTCGTAATCGATATTTTATCACATAAAGTTATAGGTCTTCGAATAAGGTTTCTAACGCTTCGAGAATCATCCCAATCGGATAAGTAACGAAGGAGATATGGTCAAAACAGTTTCTGGTAAAAGTGAGGCCACGACGACGCAATTAGAGGAGGCCCCCGATGAGCTTCTTTTTCCGGCACATGACACCGTTTCGGCAATATCTCCTTCGTTATTTATCAGATTGGGTCGATTCTTGCTGCTATGGGAGGCTAATTCAAAGGCCTACGACATGGGGCGGGATCGATACGATAATCGTCAATTTTGTAGACACTTCCGGATGTTTTTTGTCGTTTCTCAATTGCTGTTCCTCCATTGTTTTGGCCATATCTCCTTCGTTATTCGTCCGATTGGGTCGAAACAAGCGGAGTTGGAAAGATTATTCAAAGTACTATAGATCTAAAAAATCAAAATCGAAATTTGATTCCCGGATTCATGGTGAGAGGATCAAATAGAAGGAATGGCACATTCTGGGATATATTCGGCGGATCTACAGGTGATAGACTCTTGCAAATAACAAAATCTCATCACGGGACACTATAAATAAATATCTGTGCAATCCTGTACAAAAAAATTGAATTTTTATTTCGAAAATTTTTCAGGTGATTTTCCCTAGGGGAAATGATCGAAAGTTGGAAATTTTGGATCCCGATTCGTAATCGACATTTTATCACATAAAGTTATAGGTCTTCGAATAAGGTTTCTAACGCTTCGAGAATCATCCCAATCGGATATGTAACGAAGGAGATATGGTCAAAACAGTTTCTGGTAAAAGTGAGGCCACGACGACGCAATTAGAGGAGGCCCCCGATGAGCTTCTTTTTCCGGCACATGCCACCGTTTCGGCAATATCTCCTTCGTTATTTATCGGATTGGGTCGATTCTTGCTGCTATGGGAGGCTAATTCAAAGGCCTACGACATGGGGCGGGATCGATACGATAATCGTCAATTTTGTAGACACTTCCGGATGTTTTTTGTCGTTTCTCAATTGCTGTTCCTCCATTGTTTTGGCCATATCTCCTTCGTTATTCGTCCGATTGGGTCGAAACAAGCGGCGTTGGAAAGATTATTCAAAGTACTATAGATCTAAAAAATCAAAATCGAAATTTGATTCCCGGATTCATGGTGAGAGGCTCAAATAGAAGGAAGGGCACATTCTGGGATATATTCGGCGGATCTACAGGTGATAGACTCTTGCAAATAACAAAATCTCATCACGGGACACTATAAATAAATATCCGTGCAATCCTGGACAAAAAAATTGAATTTTTATTTCGAAAATTTTTCAGGTGATTTTCCCTAGGGGTACCCCTAGGGGAAATGATCGAAAGTTGGAAATTTTGGATCCCGATTCGTAATCGACATTTTATCACATAAAGTTATAGGTCTTCGAATAAGGTTTCTAACGCTTCGAGAATCATCCCAATCGGATATGTAACGAAGGAGATATGGTCAAAACAGTTTCTGGTAAAAGTGAGGCCACGACGACGCAATTAGAGGAGGCCCCCGATGAGCTTCTTTTTCCGGCACATGCCACCGTTTCGGCAATATCTTCTTCGTTATTTATCGGATTGGGTCGATTCTTGCTGCTATGGGAGGCTAATTCAAAGGCCTACGACATGGGGCGGGATCGATACGATAATCGTCAATTTTGTAGACACTTCCGGATGTTTTTTGTCGTTTCTCAATTGCTGTTCCTCCATTGTTTTGGCCATATCTCCTTCGTTATTCGTCCGATTGGGTCGAAACAAGCGGAGTTGTAAATATTATTCAAAGTACTATAGATCTAAAAAATCAAAATCGAAATTTGATTCCCGGATTCATGGTGAGAGGATCAAATAGAAGGAAGGGCACATTCTGGGATATATTCGGCGGATCTACAGGTGATAGACTCTTGCAAATAACAAAATCTCATCACGGGACACTATAAATAAATATCCGTGCAAATCTAGACAAAAAAATTGAATTTTTATTTCGAAAATTTTTCAGGTGATTTTCCCTAGGGGTACCCTTAGGGGAAATGATCAAAAGTTGGAAATTTTGGATCCTGGTTCGTAATCGATATTTTATCACATAAAGTTATAGGTCTTCGAATAAGGTTTCTAACGCTTCGAGAATCATCCCAATCGGATAAGTAACGAAGGAGATATGGTCAAAACAGTTTCTGGTAAAAATGAGACCACGACGACGCAATTAGAGGAGGCCCCCGATGAGCTTCTATTTCCGGCAAATGCCACCGTTTCGGCAATATCTCCTTCGTTATTTATCATATTGGGTCGATTCTTGCTGCTATGAGAGGCTAATTCAAAGCCCTACGACATGGGGCGGGATCGATACGATAATCGTCAATTTTGTAGACACTTACGGATGTTTTTTGTCGTTTCTCAATTGCTGTTCCTCCATTGTTTTGGCCATATCTCCTTTGTTATTCGTCCGATTGGGTCGAAACAAGCGGAGTTGGAAAGATTATTCAAAGTACTATAGATCTAAAAAATCAAAATCGAAATTTGATTCCCGGATTCATGGTGAGAGGATCAAATAGAAGGAATGGCACATTCTGGGATATATTCGGCGGATCTACAGGTGATAGACTCTTGCAAATAACAAAATCTCATCACGGGACACTATAAATAAATATCCGTGCAATCCTGGACAAAAAAATTGAATTTTTATTTCGAAAATTTTTCAGGTGATTTTCCCTAGGGGAAATGATCGAAAGTTGGAAATTTTGGATCCCGATTCGTAATCGACATTTTATCACATAAAGTTATAGGTCTTCGAATAAGGTTTCTAACGCTTCGAGAATCATCCCAATCGGATATGTAACGAAGGAGATATGGTCAAAACAGTTTCTGGTAAAAGTGAGGCCACGACGACGCAATTAGAGGAGGCCCCCGATGAGCTTCTTTTTCCGGCACATGCCACCGTTTCGGCAATATCTCCTTCGTTATTTATCGGATTGGGTCGATTCTTGCTGCTATGGGAGGCTAATTCAAAGGCCTACGACATGGGGCGGGATCGATACGATAATCGTCAATTTTGTAGACACTTCCGGATGTTTTTTGTCGTTTCTCAATTGCTGTTCCTCCATTGTTTTGGCCATATCTCCTTCGTTATTCGTCCGATTGGGTCGAAACAAGCGGAGTTGGAAAGATTATTCAAAGTACTATAGATCTAAAAAATCAAAATCGAAATTTGATTCCCGGATTCATGGTGAGAGGCTCAAATAGAAGGAAGGGCACATTCTGGGATATATTCGGCGGATCTACAGGTGATAGACTCTTGCAAATAACAAAATCTCATCACGGGACACTATAAATAAATATCCGTGCAATTCTGGACAAAAAATTGAATTTTTATTTTGAAAATTTTTCAGTTGATTTTCCCTAGGGGTACCCCTAGGGGAAATGATCGAAAGTTGGAAATTTTGGATCCCGATTCGTAATCGACATTTTATCACATAAAGTTATAGGTCTTCGAATAAGGTTTCTAACGCTTCGAGAATCATCCCAATCGGATATGTAACGAAGGAGATATGGTCAAAACAGTTTCTGGTAAAAGTGAGGCCACGACGACGCAATTAGAGGAGGCCCACGATGAGCTTCTTTTTCCGGCACATGCCACCGTTTCGGCAATATCTTCTTCGTTATTTATCGGATTGGGTCGATTCTTGCTGCTATGGGAGGCTAATTCAAAGGCCTACGACATGGGGTGGGATCGATACGATAATCGTCAATTTTGTAGACACTTCCGGATGTTTTTTGTCGTTTCTCAATTGCTGTTCCTCCATTGTTTTGGCCATATCTCCTTTGTTATTCGTCTGATTGGCTCGAAACAAGCGGAGTTGGAAATATTATTCAAAGTACTATAGATCTAAAAAATCAAAATCGAAATTTGATTCCCGGATTCATGGTGAGAGGATCAAATAGAAGGAAGGGCACATTCTGGGATATATTCGGCGGATCTACAGGTGATAGACTCTTGCAAATAACAAAATCTCATCACGGGACACTATAAATAAATATCCGTGCAAATCTAGACAAAAAAATTGAATTTTTATTTCGAAAATTTTTCAGGTGATTTTCCCTAGGGGTACCCTTAGGGGAAATGATCAAAAGTTGGAAATTTTGGATCCCGGTTCGTAATCGATATTTTATCACATAAAGTTATAGGTCTTCGAATAAGGTTTCTAACGCTTCGAGAATCATCCCAATCGGATAAGTAACGAAGGAGATATGGTCAAAACAGTTTCTGGTAAAAATGAGACCACGACGACGCAATTAGAGGAGGCCCCCGATGAGCTTCTATTTCCGGCAAATGCCACCGTTTCGGCAATATCTCCTTCGTTATTTATCATATTGGGTCGATTCTTGCTGCTATGAGAGGCTAATTCAAAGCCCTACGACATGGGGCGGGATCGATACGATAATCGTCAATTTTGTAGACACTTACGGATGTTTTTTGTCGTTTCTCAATTGCTGTTCCTCCATTGTTTTGGCCATATCTCCTTTGTTATTCGTCCGATTGGGTCGAAACAAGCGGAGTTGGAAATATTATTCAAAGTACTATAGATCTAAAAAATCAAAATCGAAATTTGATTCCCGGATTCATGGTGAGAGGATCAAATAGAAGGAAGGGCACATTCTGGGATATATTCGGCGGATCTACAGGTGATAGACTCTTGCAAATAACAAAATCTCATCACGGGACACTATAAATAAATATCCGTGCAATTCTAGACAAAAAAATTGAATTTTTATTTCGAAAATTATTCAGGTGATTTTCCGTGGGGGTACCCCTAGAGGAAATGATCGAAAGTTGGAAATTTTGGATCCCGATTCGTAATCGACATTTTATCACATAAAGTTATAGGTCTTCGAATAAGGTTTCTAACGCTTCGAGAATCATCCCAATCGGATATGTAACGAAGGAGATATGGTCAAAACAGTTTCTGGTAAAAGTGAGGCCACGACGACGCAATTAGAGGAGGCCCCGATGAGCTTCTTTTTCCGGCACATGCCACCGTTTCGGCAATATCTCTTTCGTTATTTATCGGATTGGGTCGATTCTTGCTGATATGGGAGGCTAATTCAAAGGCCTACGACATGGGGCGGGATCGATACGATAATCGTCAATTTTGTAGACACTTCCGGATGTTTTTTGTCGTTTCTCAATTGCTGTTCCTCCATTGTTTTGGCCATATCTCCTTCGTTATTCGTCCGATTGGGTCGAAACAAGCGGAGTTGGAAAGATTATTCAAAGTACTATAGATCTAAAAAAACCAAAATCGAAATTTGATTCCCGGATTCATGGTGAGAGGATCAAATAGAAGGAATGGCACATTCTGGGATATATTCGGCGGATCTACAGGTGATAGACTCTTGCAAATAACAAAATCTCATCAAGGAACACTATAATTAAATATCCGTGCAATCCTGGACAAAAAAAATGAATTTTTATTTCGAAAATTTTTCAGGTGATTTTCCCTAGGGGTACCCTTAGGGGAAATGATCAAAAGTTGGAAATTTTGGATCCCGGTTCGTAATCGATATTTTATCACATAAAGTTATAGGTCTTCGAATAAGGTTTCTAACGCTTCGAGAATCATCCCAATCGGATAAGTAACGAAGGAGATATGGTCAAAACAGTTTCTGGTAAAAGTGAGGCCACAACGACGCAATTAGAGGAGGCCCCCAATGAGCTTCTATTTCCGGCAAATGCCACCGTTTCGGCAATATCTCCTTCGTTATTTATCAGATTGGGTCTATTCTTGCTGCTATGGGAGGCTAATTCAAAGCCCTACAACATGGGGCGGGATCGATACGATAATCGTCAATTTTGTAGACACTTCCGGATGTTTTTTGTCGTTTCTCAATTGTTGTTCCTCCATTGTTTTGGCCATATCTCCTTCGTTATTCGTCCGATTGGGTCGAAACAAGCGGCGTTGGAAAGATTATTCAAAGTACTATAGATCTAAAAAATCAAAATCGAAATTTGATTCCCGGATTCATGGTGAGAGGATCAAATAGAAGGAATGGCACATTCTGGGATATATTCGGCGGATCTACAGGTGATAGACTCTTGCAAATAACAAAATCTCATCACGGGACACTATAAATAAATATCCGTGCAATCCTGGACAAAAAAATTGAATTTTTATTTCGAAAATTTTTCAGGTGATTTTCTCTAGGGGTACCCCTAGGGGAAATGATCGAAAGTTGGAAATTTTGGATCCCGGTTCGTAATCGATATTTTATCACATAAAGTTATAGGTCTTCGAATAAGGTTTCTAACGCTTCGAGAATCATCCCAATCGGATAAGTAACGAAGGAGATATGGTCAAAACAGTTTCTGGTAAAAGTGAGGCCACGACGACGCAATTAGAGGAGGCCCCCGATGAGCTTCTTTTTCCGGCACATGACACCATTTCGGAAATATCTCCTTCGTTATTTATCAGATTGGGTCGATTCTTGCTGCTATGGGAGGCTAATTCAAAGGCCTACGACATGGGGCGGGATCGATACGATAATCGTCAATTTTGTGGACACTTCCGGATGTTTTTTGTCGTTTCTCAATTGCTGTTCCTCCATTGTTTTGGCCATATCTCCTTCGTTATTCGTCCGATTGGGTCAAAACAAGCGGCGTTGGAAAGATTATTCAAAGTACTATAGATCTAAAAAATCAAAATTGAAATTTGATTCCCGGATTCATGGTGAGAGGATCAAATAGAAGGAATGGCACATTCTGGGATATATTCGGCGGATCTACAGGTGATAGACTCTTGCAAATAACAAAATCTCATCACGGGACACTATAAATAAATATCCGTGCAATCCTAGACAAAAAATTGAATTTTTATTTCGAAAATTTTTCAGGTGATTTTCCCTAGGGGTACCCCTAGGGGAAATGATCGAAAGTTGGAAATTTTGGATCCCGATTCGTAATCGACATTTTCACATAAAGTTATAGGTCTTCGAATAAAGTTTCTAACGCTTCGAGAATCATCCCAATCGGATATGTAACGAAGGAGATATGGTCAAAACAGTTTCTGGTAAAAGTGAGGCCACGACGACGCAATTAGAGGAGGCCCCCGATGAGCTTCTTTTTCCGGCACATGCCACCATTTCGGCAATATCTCCTTCGTTATTTATCGGATTGGGTCGATTCTTGCTGCTATGGGAGGCTAATTCAAAGGCCTACGACATGGGGTGGGATCTATACGATAATCGTCAATTTTGTAGACACCTCCTCATGTTTTTTGTCGTTTCTCAATTGCTGTTCCTCCATTGTTTTGACCATATCTCCTTCGTTATTCGTCCGATTGGGTCGAAACAAGCGGAGTTGGAAAGATTATTCAAAGTACTATAGATCTAAAAAATTAAAATCGAAATTTGATTCCCGGATTCATGGTGAGAGGATCAAATAGAAGGAATGGTACATTCTGGGATATATTCGGCGGATCTACAGGTGATAGACTCTTGAAAATAACAAAATCTCATCACGGGACACTATAAATAAATATACGTGCAATCCTGTACAAAAAAATTGAATTTTTATTTCGAAAATTTTTCAGGTGATTTTCCCTAGGGGTACCCCTAGAAATGATCGAAAGTTGGAAATTTTGGATCCCGATTCGTAATCGATATTTTATCACATAAAGTTATAGGTCTTCGAATAAGGTTTCTAACGCTTCGAGAATCATCCCAATCGGATAAGTAACGAAGGAGATATGGTCAAAACAGTTTCTGGTAAAAGTGAGGCCACGACGACGCAATTAGAGGAGGCCCCCGATGAGCTTCTTTTTCCGGCACATGACACCATTTCGGAAATATCTCCTTCGTTATTTATCAGATTGGGTCGATTCTTGCTGCTATGGGAGGCTAATTCAAAGGCCTACGACATGGGGCGGGATCGATACGATAATCGTCAATTTTGTAGACACTTCCGGATGTTTTTTGTCGTTTCTCAATTGTTGTTCCTCCATTGTTTTGGCCATATCTCCTTCGTTATTCGTCCGATTGGGTCGAAACAAGCGGCGTTGGAAAGATTATTCAAAGTACTATAGATCTAAAAAATCAAAATCGAAATTTGATTCCCGGATTCATGGTGAGAGGATCAAATAGAAGGAATGGCACATTCTGGGATATATTCTGCGGATCTACAGGTGATAGACTCTTGCAAATAACAAAATCTCATCACGAGACACTATAAATAAATATTCGTTCAATCCTGGACAAAAAAATTAAATTTTTATTTCGAAAATTTTTCAGGTGATTTTCCCTAGGGGTACCCTTAGGGGAAATGATCAAAAGTTGGAAATTTTGGATCCCGGTTCGTAATCGATATTTTATCACATAAAGTTATAGGTCTTCGAATAAGGTTTCTAACGCTTCGAGAATCATCCCAATCGGATAAGTAACGAAGGAGATATGGTCAAAACAGTTTCTGGTAAAAGTGAGGCCACGACGACGCAATTAGAGGAGGCCCCCGATGAGCTTCTTTTTCCGGCACATACCACCGTTTCGGCAATATCTCCTTCGTTATTTATCAGATTGGGTCGATTCTTGCTGCTATGGGAGGCTAATTCAAAGGCCTACGACATGGGGCGGGATCGATACGATAATCGTCAATTTTGTAGACACTTCCGGATGTTTTTTGTCGTTTCTCAATTGTTGTTCCTCCATTGTTTTGGTCATATCTCCTTCGTTATTCGTCCGATTGGGTCGAAACAAGCGGCGTTGGAAAGATTATTCAAAGTACTATAGATCTAAAAAATCAAAATCGAAATTTGATTCCCGGATTCATGGTGAGGGGATCAAATAGAAGGAATGGCACATTCTCGGATATATTCGGTGGATCTACAGATGATAGACTCTTGCAAATAACAAAATCTCATCACGGGACACTATAAATAAATATCCGTGCAATCCTGGACAAAAAAATTGAATTTTTATTTCGAAAATTTTTCAGGTGATTTTCCCTAGGGGCCCATAGGGGAAATGATCGAAAGTTGGAAATTTTGGATCCCGGTTCGTAATCGACATTTTATCACATAAAGTTATAGGTCTTCAAATAAGGTTTCTAACGCTTCGAGAATCATCCCAATCGGATATGTAACGAAGGAGATATGGTCAAAACAGTTTCTGGTAAAAGTGAGGCCACGACGACGCAATTAGAGGAGGCCCCCGATGAGCTTCTTTTTCCGGCACATGCCACCGTTTCGGCAATATCTCCTTCGTTATTTATCAGATTGGGTCGATTCTTGCTGGTATGGGAGGCTAATTCAAAGGCCTACGACATGGGGCGGGATCGATACGATAATCGTCAATTTTGTAGACACTTCCGGATGTTTTTTGTCGTTTCTCAATTGTTGTTCCTCCATTGTTTTGGTCATATCTCCTTCGTTATTCGTCCGATTGGGTCGAAACAAGCGGCGTTGGAAAGATTATTCAAAGTACTATAGATCTAAAAAATCAAAATCGAAATTTGATTCCCGGATTCATGGTGAGGGGATCAAATAGAAGGAATGGCACATTCTGGGATATATTCGGTGGATCTACAGATGATAGACTCTTGCAAATAACAAAATCTCATCACGAGACACTATAAATAAATATTCGTTCAATCCTGGACAAAAAAATTAAATTTTTATTTCGAAAATTTTTCAGGTGATTTTCCCTAGGGGTACCCCTAGGGGAAATGATCGAAAGTTGGAAATTTTGGATCCCGGCTCGTAATCGATATTTTATCACATAAAGTTATAGGTCTTCGAATAAGGTTTCTAACGCTTCGAGAATCATCCCAATCGGATAAGTAACGAAGGAGATATGGTCAAAAGAGTTTCTCGTAAAAGTGAGGCCACGACGACGCAATTAGAGGAGGCCCCCGATGAGCTTCTTTTTCCGGCACATGCCACCGTTTCGGCAATATATCCTTCGTTATTTATCGGATTGGGCCGATTCTTGCTGCTATGGAAGACTAATTCAAAGGCCTACGACATGGGGCGGGATCTATACGATAATCGTCAATTTTGTAGACACTTCGGGATATTTTTTGTCGTTTCTCAATTGTTGTTCCTCCATTGTTTTGGCCATATCTCCTTCGTTATTCGTCCGATTGGGTCGAAACAAGTGGTGTTGGAAAGATTATTCAAAGTACTATAGATCTAAAAAATCAAAATCGAAATTTGATTACCGGATTCATGGTGAGAGGATCAAATAGAAGGAATGGCACATTCTGGGATATATTCGGCGGATCTACAGGTGATAGACTCTTGCAAATAACAAAATCTCATCACGGGACACTATAAATAAATATCCGTGCAATTCTGGACAAAAAATTGAATTTTTATTTCGAAAATTTTTCAGGTGATTTTCCTTAGGGGTACCCCGAGGGGAAATGATCGAAAGTTGGAAATTTTAGATCCTGGTTCGTAATCGATATTTTATAGGTCTTCGAATAAGGTTTATAACGCTTCGAGAATCATCCCAATCGGATAAGTAACGAAGGAGATATGGTCAAAACAGTTTCTGGTAAAAGTGAGGCCACGACGACGCAATTAGAGGAGGCCCCCGATGAGCTTCTTTTTCCGGCACATGCCACCGTTTCGGCAATATCTCCTTCGTTATTTATCGGATTGGGTCGATTCTTGCTGCTATGGGAGGCTAATTCAAAGGCCTACGACATGGGGCGGGATCGATACGATAATCGTCAATTTTGTAGACACTTCCGGATGTTTTTTGTCGTTTCTCAATTGTTGTTCCTCCATTGTTTTGGCCATATCTCCTTCGTTATTCGTCCGATTGGGTCGAAACAAGCGGCGTTGGAAAGATTATTCAAAGTACTATAGATCTAAAAAATCAAAATCGAAATTTGATTCCCGTATTCATGGTGAGAGGATCAAAAAAAAGGAATGGCACATTCTGGGATATATTCGGCGGATCTACAGGTGATAGACTCTTGCAAATAACAAAATCTCATCACGGGACACTATAAATAAATATCCGTGCAATTCTGGACAAAAAAATTGAATTTTTATTTCGAAAATTTTTCAGGTGATTTTCCCTAGGGGTACCCTTAGGGGAAATGATCAAAAGTTGGAAATTTTGGATCCCGGTTCGTAATCGATATTTTATCACATAAAGTTATAGGTCTTCGAATAAGGTTTCTAACGCTTTGAGAATCATCCCAATCGGATAAGTAACGAAGGAGATATGGTCAAAACAGTTTCTGGTAAAAGTGAGGCCACAACGACGCAATTAGAGGAGGCCCCCAATGAGCTTCTATTTCCGGCAAATGCCACCGTTTCGGCAATATCTCCTTCGTTATTTATCAGATTGGGTCTATTCTTGCTGCTATGGGAGGCTAATTCAAAGCCCTACAACATGGGGCGGGATCGATACGATAATCGTCAATTTTGTAGACACTTCCGGATGTTTTTTGTCGTTTCTCAATTGTTGTTCCTCCATTGTTTTGGCCATATCTCCTTCGTTATTCGTCCGATTGGGTCGAAACAAGCGGCGTTGGAAAGATTATTCAAAGTACTATAGATCTAAAAAATCAAAATCGAAATTTAATTCCCGGATTCATGGTGAGAGGATCAAATAGAAGGAATGGCACATTCTGGGATATATTCGGCGGATCTACAGGTGATAGACTCTTGCAAATAACAAAATATCATCACGGGACACTATAAATAAATATCCGTGCAATCCTGTACAAAAAAATTGAATTTTTATTTCGAAAATTTTTCAGGTGATTTTCTCTAGAGGTACCCCTAGGGGAAATGATCGAAAGTTGGAAATTTTGGATCTCGGTTCGTAATCGATATTTTATCACATAAAGTTATAGGTCTTCGAATAAGGTTTCTAACGCTTCGAGAATCATCCCAATCAGATAAGTAACGAAGGAGATATGGTCAAAACAGTTTCTGGTAAAAGTGAGGCCACGACGACGCAATTAGAGGAGGCCCCCGATGAGCTTCTTTTTCCGGCACATGACACCATTTCGGAAATATCTCCTTCGTTATTTATCAGATTGGGTCGATTCTTGCTGCTATGGGAGGCTAATTCAAAGGCCTACGACATGGGGCGGGATCGATATGATAATCGTCAATTTTGTGGACACTTCCAGATGTTTTTTGTCGTTTCTCAATTGTTGTTCCTCCATTGTTTTGGCCATATCTCCTTCGTTATTCGTCCGATTGGGTAAAAACAAGCGGCGTTGGAAAGATTATTCAAAGTACTATAGATCTAAAAAAAATCAAAATTGAAATTTGATTCCCGGATTCATGGTGAGAGTATCAAATAGAAGGAATGGCACATTCTGGGATATATTCGGCGGATCTACAGGTGATAGACTCTTGCAAATAACAAAATCTCATCACGGGGCACTATAAATAAATATCCGTGCAATCCTAGACAAAAAATTGAATTTTTATTTCGAAAATTTTTCAGGTGATTTTCCCTAGGGGTACCCCTAGGGGAAATGATCGAAAGTTGGAAATTTTGGATCCCGATTCGTAATCGACATTTTCACATAAAGTTATAGGTCTTCGAATAAAGTTTCTAACGCTTCGAGAATCATCCCAATCGGATATGTAACGAAGGAGATATGGTCAAAACAGTTTCTGGTAAAAGTGAGGCCACGACGACGCAATTAGAGGAGGCCCCCGATGAGCTTCTTTTTCCGGCACATGCCACCATTTCGGCAATATCTCCTTCGTTATTTATCGGATTGGGTCGATTCTTGCTGCTATGGGAGGCTAATTCAAAGGCCTACGACATGGGGTGGGATCTATACGATAATCGTCAATTTTGTAGACACCTCCTGATGTTTTTTGTCGTTTCTCAATTGTTGTTCCTCCATTGTTTTGACCATATCTCCTTCGTTATTCGTCCGATTGGGTCGAAACAAGCGGAGTTGGAAAGATTATTCAAAGTACTATAGATCTAAAAAATCAAAATCGAAATTTGATTCCCGGATTCATGGTGAGAGGATCAAATAGAAGGAATGGCACATTCTGGGATATATTCGGCGGATCTACAGGTGATAGACTCTTGCAAATAACAAAATCTCATCACGGGACACTATAAATAAATATACGTGCAATCCTGTACAAAAAAATTGAATTTTTATTTCGAAAATTTTTCAGGTGATTTTCCCTAGGGGTACCCCTAGGGGAAATGATCGAAAGTTGGAAATTTTGGATCCCGATTCGTAATCGACATTTTATCACATAAAGTTATAGGTCTTCGAATAAGGTTTCTAACGCTTCGAGAATCATCCCAATCGGATAAGTAACGAAGGAGATATGGTCAAAACAGTTTCTGGTAAAAGTGAGGCCACGACGACGCAATTAGAGGAGGCCCCCGATGAGCTTCTTTTTCCGGCACATGACACCATTTCGGAAATATCTCCTTCGTTATTTATCAGATTGGGTCGATTCTTGCTGCTATGGGAGGCTAATTCAAAGGCCTACGACATGGGGCGGGATCGATACGATAATCGTCAATTTTGTAGACACTTCCGGATGTTTTTTGTCGTTTCTCAATTGTTGTTCCTCCATTGTTTTGGCCATATCTCCTTCGTTATTCGTCCGATTCGGTCGAAACAAGCGGCGTTGGAAAGATTATTCAAAGTACTATAGATCTAAAAAATCAAAATCGAAATTTGATTCCCGGATTCATGGTGAGAGGATCAAATAGAAGGAATGGCACATTCTGGGATATATTCTGCGGATCTACAGGTGATAGACTCTTGCAAATAACAAAATCTCATCACGAGACACTATAAATAAATATTCGTTCAATCCTGGACAAAAAAATTAAATTTTTATTTCGAAAATTTTTCAGGTGATTTTCCTAGGTACCCTTAGGGAAATGATCAAAAGTTGGAAATTTTGGATCCTGGTCGTAATCGATATTTTATCACATAAAGTTATAGGTCTTCGAATAAGGTTTCTAACGCCGAGAATCATCCCAATCGGATAAGTAACGAAGGAGATATGGTCAAAGCAGCTTCGTAAAAGTGAGGCCACGACGACGCAATTAGAGGAGGCCCCGATCGCCTTCTTTTTCCTAGCACATGCCACCGTTTCGGCAATATCTCCTTCGTTATTTATCGGATTGGGTCGATTCTTGCTGCTATGGGAGGCTAATTCAAAGGCCTACGACATGGGGAGGATCGATACGATAATCGTCAATTTTGTAGACACTTCCGGATGTTTTTTGTCGTTTCTCAATTGCTGTTCCTCCATTGTTTTGGCCATATCTCCTTCGTTATTCGTCCGATTGGGTCGAAACAAGCGGCGTTGGAAAGATTATTCAAAGTACTATAGATCTAAAAAATCAAAATCGAAATTTGATTCCCGGATTCATGGTGAGGGGATCAAATAGAAGGAATGGCACATTCTGGGATATATTCGGTGGATCTACAGATGATAGACTCTTGCAAATAACAAAATCTCATCACGGGACACTATAAATAAATATCCGTGCAATCCTGGACAAAAAAATTGAATTTTTATTTCGAAAATTTTTCAGGTGATTTTCCCTAGGGGCCCATAGGGGAAATGATCGAAAGTTGGAAATTTTGGATCCCGGTTCGTAATCGACATTTTATCACATAAAGTTATAGGTCTTCAAATAAGGTTTCTAACGCTTCGAGAATCATCCCAATCGGATATGTAACGAAGGAGATATGGTCAAAACAGTTTCTGGTAAAAGTGAGGCCACGACGACGCAATTAGAGGAGGCCCACGATGAGCTTCTTTTTCCGGCACATGCCACCGTTTCGGCAATATCTTCTTCATTATTTATCGGATTGGGTCGATTCTTGCTGCTATGGGAGGCTAATTCAAAGGCCTACAACATGGGGTGGGATCGATACGATAATCGTCAATTTTGTAGACACTTCCGGATGTTTTTTTCGTTTCTCAATTGCTGTTCCTCCATTGTTTTGGCCATATCTCCTTCGTTATTCGTCCGATTGGGTCGAAACAAGCGGCGTTGGAAATATTATTCAAAGTACTATAGATCTAAAAAATCAAAATCGAAATTTGATTCCCGGATTCATGGTGAGAGGATCAAATAGAAGGAATGACACATTCTGGGATATATTCTGCGGATCTACAGGTGATAGACTCTTGCAAATAACAAAATCTCATCACGAGACACTATAAATAAATATTCGTTCAATCCTGGACAAAAAAATTAAATTTTTATTTCGAAAATTTTTCAGGTGATTTTCCCTAGGGGTACCCCTAGGGGAAATGATCGAAAGTTGGAAATTTTGGATCCCGGCTCGTAATCGATATTTTATCACATAAAGTTATAGGTCTTCGAATAAGGTTTCTAACGCTTCGAGAATCATCCCAATCGGATAAGTAACGAAGGAGATATGGTCAAAACAGTTTCTCGTAAAAGTGAGGCCACGACGACGCAATTAGAGGAGGCCCCCGATGAGCTTCTTTTTCCGGCACATGCCACCGTTTCGGCAATATATCCTTCGTTATTTATCGGATTGGGCCGATTCTTGCTGCTATGGAAGACTAATTCAAAGGCCTACGACATGGGGCGGGATCTATACGATAATCGTCAATTTTGTAGACACTTCGGGATATTTTTTGTCGTTTCTCAATTGTTGTTCCTCCATTGTTTTGGCCATATCTCCTTCGTTATTCGTCCGATTGGGTCGAAACAAGTGGTGTTGGAAAGATTATTCAAAGTACTATAGATCTAAAAAATCAAAATCGAAATTTGATTCCCGGATTCATGGTGAGAGGATCAAATAGAAGGAATGGCACATTCTGGGATATATTCGGCGGATCTACAGGTGATAGACTCTTGCAAATAACAAAATCTCATCACGGGACACTATAAATAAATATCCGTGCAATTCTGGACAAAAAATTGAATTTTTATTTCGAAAATTTTTCAGGTGATTTTCCTTAGGGGTACCCCTAGGGGAAATGATCGAAAGTTGGAAATTTTAGATCCTGGTTCGTAATCGATATTTTATAGGTCTTCGAATAAGGTTTCTAACGCTTCGAGAATCATCCCAATCGGATAAGTAACGAAGGAGATATGGTCAAAACAGTTTCTCGTAAAAGTGAGGCCACGACGACGCAATTAGAGGAGGCCCCCGATGAGCTTCTTTTTCCGGCACATGCCACCGTTTCGGCAATATCTCCTTCGTTATTTATCGGATTGGGTCGATTCTTGCTGCTATGGGAGGCTAATTCAAAGGCCTACGACATGGGGCGGGATCGATACGATAATCGTCAATTTTGTAGACACTTCCGGATGTTTTTTGTCGTTTCTCAATTGTTGTTCCTCCATTGTTTTGGCCATATCTCCTTCGTTATTCGTCCGATTGGGTCGAAACAAGCGGCGTTGGAAAGATTATTCAAAGTACTATAGATCTAAAAAATCAAAATCGAAATTTGATTCCCGGATTCATGGTGAGAGGATCAAATAGAAGGAATGGCACATTCTGGGATATATTCGGCGGATCTACAGGTGATAGACTCTTGCAAATAACAAAATCTCATCACGGGACACTATAAATAAATATCCGTGCAATCCTGGACAAAAAAATTGAATTTTTATTTCGAAAATTTTTCAGGTGATTTTCCCTAGGGTACCCCTAGGGGAAATGATCGAAAGTTGGAAATTTTGGATCCCGATTCGTAATCGACATTTTATCACATAAAGTTATAGGTCTTGAATAAGGTTTCTAACGCTTGAGAATCATCCCAATCGGATAAGTAACGAAGGAGATATGGTCAAAACAGCTTCGTAAAAGTGAGGCCACGACGACGCAATTAGAGGAGGCCCCCGATGAGCTTCTTTTTCCGGCACATGACACCATTTCGGAAATATCTCCTTCGTTATTTATCAGATTGGGTCGATTCTTGCTGCTATGGGAGGCTAATTTAAAGGCCTACGACATGGGGCGGGATCGATACGATAATCGTCAATTTTGTAGACACTTCCGGATGTTTTTTGTCGTTTCTCAATTGGTGTTCCTCCATTGTTTTGGCCATATCTCCTTCGTTATTCGTCCGATTGGGTCGAAACAAGCGGCGTTGGAAAGATTATTCAAAGTACTATAGATCTAAAAAATCAAAATCGAAATTTGATTCCCGGATTCATGGTGAGAGGATCAAATAGAAGGAATGGCACATTCTGGGATATATTCGGCGGATCTACAGGTGATAGACTCTTGCAAATGACAAAATCTCATCACGGGACACTATAAATAAATATCCGTGCAATCCTGGACTAAAAAATTGAATTTTTATTTCGGAAATTTTTCAGGTGATTTTCCCTAGGGGTACCCCTAGGGGAAATGATCGAAAGTTGGAAATTTTGGATCCCGATTCGTAATCGACATTTTATCACATAAAGTTATAGGTATTCGAATAAGGTTTCTAACGCTTCGAGAATCATCCCAATCGGATATGTAACGAAGGAGATATGGTCAAAACAGTTTCTGGTAAAAGTGAGGCCACGACGACGCAATTAGAGGAGGCCCCCGATGAGCTTCTTTTTCCGGCACATGCCACCGTTTCGGCAATATCTTCTTCGTTATTTATCGTATTGGGTCGATTCTTGCTGCTATGGGAGGCTAATTCAAAGGCCTACAACATGGGGTGGGATCGATACGATAATCGTCAATTTTGTAGACACTTCCGGATGTTTTTTGTCGTTTCTCAATTGTTGTTCCTCCATTGTTTGGGCCATATCTCCTTCGTTATTCGTCCGATTGGGTCGAAACAAGCGGCGTTGGAAAGATTATTCAAAGTACTATAGATCAAAAAAATCAAAATCGAAATTTGATTCCCGGATTCATGGTGAGAGGCTCAAATAGAAGGAAGGGCACATTTTGGGATATATTCGGCGGATCTACAGGTGATAGACTCTTGTAAATAACAAAATCTTATCACGGGACACTATAAATAAATATTCGTGCAATCCTGGACAAAAAAATTGAATTTTTATTTCGAAATTTTTTCAGGTGATTTTCCCTAGGGGTACCCCTAGGGGAAATGATCGAAAGTTGGAAATTTTGGATCCCGGTTCGTAATCGATATTTTATCACATAAAGTTATAGGTCTTCGAATAAGGTTTCTAACGCTTCGAGAATCATCCCAATCGGATAAGTAACGAAGGAGATATGGTCAAAACAGTTTCTGGTAAAAGTGAGGCCACGACGACGCAATTAGAGGAGGCCCCCGATGAGCTTTTTTTTCCGGCACATGCCACCGTTTCGGCAATATCTCCTTCGTTATTTATCGGATTGGGTCGATTCTTGCTGCTATGGGAGGCTAATTCAAAGGCCTACGACATGGGGCGAGATCGATACGATAATCGTCAATTTTGTAGACACTTCCGGATATTTTTTGTCGTTTCTCAATTGCTGTTCCTCCATTGTTTTGGCCATATCTCCTTCGTTATTCGTCCGATTGGGTCGAAACAAGCGGCGTTGGAAAGATTATTCAAATTACTATAGATCTAAAAAATCAAAATCAAAATTTGATTCCCGAATTCATGGTGAGAGGATCAAATAGAAGGAATGGCACATTCTGGGATATATTCGGCGGATCTACAGGTGATAGACTCTTGCAAATAACAAAATCTCATCACGGGACACTATAAATAAATATCCGTGCAATCCTGGACAAAAAAATTGAATTTTTATTTCGAAAATTTTTCAGGTGATTTTCCCTAGGGGTACCCATAGGGGAAATGATCGAAAGTTGGAAATTTTGGATCCCGGTTCGTAATCGACATTTTATCACATAAAGTTATAGGTCTTCGAATAAGGTTTCTAACGCTTCGAGAATCATCCCAATCGGATATGTAACGAAGGAGATATGGTCAAAACAGTTTCTGGTAAAAGTGAGGCCACGACGACGCAATTAGAGGAGGCCCCCGATGAGCTTCTTTTTCCGGCACATGCCACCGTTTCGGCAATATCTTCTTCGTTATTTATCGGATTGGGTCGATTCTTGCTGCTATGGGAGGATAATTCAAAGGCCTACAACATGGGGTGGGATCGATACGATAATCGTCAATTTTGTAGACACTTCCGGATGTTTTTTTTCGTTTCTCAATTGCTGTTCCTCCATTGTTTTGGCCATATCTCCTTCGTTATTCGTCCGATTGGGTCGAAACAAGCGGCGTTGCAAAGATTATTCAAAGTACTATAGATCTAAAAAATCAAAATCGAAATTTGATTCCCGGATTCATGGTGAGAGGATCAAATAGAAGGAATGGCACATTCTGGGATATATTCTGCGGATCTACAGGTGATAGACTCTTCAAAATAACAAAATCTCATCACGAGACACTATAAATAAATATTCGTTCAATCCTGGACAAAAAAATTAAATTTTTATTTCGAAAATTTTTCAGGTGATTTTCCCCAGGGGTACCCCTAGGGGAAATGATCGAAAGTTGGAAATTTTGGATCCCGGTTCGTAATCGATATTTTATCACATAAAGTTATAGGTCTTCGAATAAGGTTTCTAACGCTTCGAGAATCATCCCAATCGGATAAGTAACGAAGGAGATATGGTCAAAACAGTTTCTCGTAAAAGTGAGGCCACGACGACGCAATTAGAGGAGGCCCCCGATGAGCTTCTTTTTCCGGCACATGCCACCGTTTCGGCAATATATCCTTCGTTATTTATCGGATTGGGTCGATTCTTGCTGCTATGGGAGGCTAATTCAAAGGCCTACGACATGGGGCGGGATCGATACGATAATCGTCAATTTTGTAGACACTTCCGGATATTTTTTGTCGTTTCTCAATTGCTGTTCCTCCATTGTTTTGGCCATATCTCCTTCGTTATTCGTCCGATTGGGTCGAAACAAGCGGCGTTGGAAAGATTATTCAAAGTACTATAGATATAAAAAATCAAAATCGAAATTTGATTCCCGGATTCATGGTGAGAGGATCAAATAGAAGGAATGGCACATTCTGGGATATATTCGGCGGATCTACAGGTGATAGACTCTTGCAAATAACAAAATCTCATCACGGGACACTATAAATAAATATCCGTGCAATCCTGGACAAAAAAATTGAATTTTTATTTCGAAAATTTTTCAGGTGATTTTCCCTAGAGGTACCCCTAGGGGAAATGATCGAAAGTTGGAAATTTTGGATTCCGGTTCGTAATCGATATTTGATCACATAAAGTTAAATGTCTTCGAATAAGGTTTCTAACGCTTCGAGAATCGTCCCAATCGGATAAGTAACGAAGGAGATATGGTCAAAACAGTTTCTGGTAAAAGTGAGGTCACGACGACGCAATTAGAGGAGGCCCCCGATGAGCTTTTTTGTCCGGCACATGCCACCGTTTCTGCAATATCTCCTTCGTTATTTATCGGATTGGGTCGATTCTTGCTGCTACGGGAGGCTAATTCAAAGGCCTACGACATGCGGCCAGATTGATACGATAATCGTCAATTTTGTGGACACTTCCGGATGTTTTTTGCCGTTTCTTAATTGCTGTTCCTCCATTGTTTTGGCCATATCTCCTTCGTTATTCGTCCGATTGGGTCGAATCAAGCGGCGTTGGAAATATTATTCAAAGTAATATAGATCTAACAAATCAAAATCGAAATTTTATTCCCGGATTCATGATGAGAGGCTCAAATAGAAGGAATGACACTATAAATCTCATCACGGGACACTATAAATAAATATCCGTGCAATCCTGGACAAAAAAAATTGAATTTTTATTTCGAAAATTTTTCAGGTGATTTTCCCTAGGGGTACCCCTAGGGGAAATGATCGAAAGTTGGAACTTTTAGATTCCGGTTCGTAATCGATATTTGATCACATAAAGTTAAATGTCTTCGAATAAGGTTTCTAACGCTTCGAGAATCGTCCCAATCGGATAAGTAACGAAGGAGATATGGTCAAAACAGTTTCTGGTAAAAGTGAGGCCACGACGACGCAATTAGAGGAGGCCCCCGATGAGCTTTTTTGTCCGGCACATGCCACCGTTTCGGCAATATCTCCTTCGTTATTTATCGGATCGGGTCGATTCTTGCTGCTACGGGAGGCTAATTCAAAGGCCTACGATATGGGGCCAGATCGATACGATAATCTTCAATTTTGTGGATACTTCCGGATGTTTTTTGCCATTTCTCAATTGATGTTCCTCCATTGTTTTGGCCATATCTCCTTCGTTATTCGTCCGATTGGGTCGAATCAAGCGGCGTTGGAAAGATTATTCAAAGTACTATAGATCGAAAAAATCAGAATCGAAATTTGATTCCCGGATTCATGGTGAGAGGCTCAAATAAAAGGAAGGGCACTATAAATCTCATCACGGGACACTATAAATAAATATCCTTGAAATCCTGGACAAAAAAATTAAATTTTTATTTCGAAAATTTTGCAGATGATTTTCCCTAGGGGTACCCCTAGGGGAAATGATCGAAAGTTGGAAATTTTGGATTCCGGTTCGTAATCGATATTTGATCACATCAAGTTAAATGTCTTCGAATAAGGTTTCTAACGCTTCGAGAATCGTCCCAATCGGATAAGTAACGAAGGAGATATGGTCAAAATAGTTTCTGGTAAAAGTGAGGTCACGACGACGCAATTAGATGAGGCCTCCGATGAGCTTTTTTGTCCGGCACATGCCACCGTTTCGGCAATATCTCCTTCGTTATTTATCGGATTGGGTCGATTCTTGCTGCTACGGGAGGCTAATTCAAAGGCCTACGACATGGGGCCAGATCGATACGATAATCTTCAATTTTGTGGACACTTCCGGATGTTTTTTGCCGTTTTTCAATTGATGTTCCTCCATTGTTTTGGCTATATCTCCTTCGTTATTCGTCCGATTGGGTCGAATCAAGCGGCGTTGGAAAGATTATTCAAAGTAATATAGATCTAAAAAATCAAAATCGAAATTTGATTCCCGGATTCATGGTGAGAGGCTCAAATAAAAGGAAGGTCACATTCTGGGATATATTCGGCGGATCTACAGGTGATAGACACTTGAAAATAACAAAATCTCATCACGGGACACTATAAATAAATATATGTGCAATCCTGGACAAAAAAATTGAATTTTTATTTCGAAAATTTTCCAGGTGATTTTCCCTAGGGGTACCCCTAGGGGAAATGATCGAAAGTTGGAAATTTTAGATTCCGGTTCGTAATCGATATTTGATGACAAAAAGTTATAGGTCTTCGAATAAGGTTTCTAATGCTTCGAGAATCGTTCCAATCGGATAAGTAATGAAGGAGATATGGTCAAAACAGTTTCTGGTAAAAGTGAGGCCACGACGACGCAATTAGAGGAGGCCCCGATGAGCTTCTTTGTCCGGCACATGCCACCGTTTCGGCAATATCTCCTTCTTTATTTATCGGATTGGGTCGATTCTTGCTGCTACGGGAGGCTAATTCAAAGGCCTACGACATGGGGCCAGATCGATACGATAATCTTCAATTTTGTGGATACTTCCGGATATTTTTTGCCGTTTTTCAATTGATGTTCCTCCATTGTTTTGGCCATATCTCCTTCGTTATTCGTCCGATTGGGTCGAATCAAGCGGTGTTGGAAAGATTATTCAAAGTACTATAGATCTAAAAAATCAGAATCAAAATTTGATTCCCGGATTCATGGTGAGAGGCTCAAATAAAAGGAAGGGCACTATAAATCTCATCACGGGACACTATAAATAAATATCCGTGCAATCCTGGACAAAAAAATTGAATTTTTATTTCGAAAATTTTTCAGGTGATTTTCCTAGGTACCTAGAAATGATCGAAAGTTGGAAATTTTGGATTCCGGTTCGTAATCGATATTTGATCACATAAAGTTAAATGTCTTCGAATAAGGTTTCTAATGCTTCGAGAATCGTCCCAATCGGACAAGTAACGAAGGAGATATGGTCAAAACAGTTTCTGGTAAAAGTGAGGCCACGGCGACGCAATTTGAGGAGGCCCTGATGAGCTTTTTTGTCCGGCACATGCCACCGTTTCAGCAATATCTCCTTCGTTATTTATCGGATTGGGTCGATTCTTGATGCTACGGGAGGCTAATTCAAAGGCCTACGACATGGGGCCAGATCGATACGATAATCTTCAATTTTGTGGACACTTCCGAATGTTTTTTGCTGTTTCTCAATTGATGTTCCTCCATTGTTTTGGCCATATCTCCTTCGTTATTCATCCGATTGGGTCGAATCAAGCGGCGTTGGAGATATGGCCAACACATATCCGATTGGGGCTGCTCAAATTTCGATTCTGATTTTTTAGATCTATAGTACTTTGAATAATCTTTCCAACTCCGCTTGATTCGACCCAATTGGACGAATAACGAAGGAGATATGGCCAAAACAATGGAGGAACATCAATTGAGAAACGGCAAAAAACATCCGGAAGTATCCACAAAATTGAAGATTATCGTATCGATCTGGCCCCATGTCGTAGGCCTTTGAATTAGCCTCCCGTAGCAGCAAAAATAGACCCAATCCGATAAATAACGAAGGAGATATTGCCGAAACGGTGGCATGTGCCGGACAAAAAAGCTCATCGGGGGCCTCCTCTAATTGCGTCGTCGTGGCCTCACTTTTACCAGAAACTGTTTTGACCATATCTCCTTCGTTACTTATCCGATTGGGACGATTCTCGAAGCGTTATAAACCTTATTCGAAGACATTTAACTTTATGTGATCAAATATCGATTACGAACCGGAATCCAAAATTTCCAACTTTCGATCATTTCCCCTAGGGGTACCCCTAGGGAAAATCACCTGAAAAATTTTCGAAATAAAAATTCAATTTTTTTGTCCAGGATTGCACGGATATTTATTTATAGTGTCCCGTGATGAGATTTATAGTGCCCTTACTTTTATTTGAGCCTCTCACCATGAATCCGGGAATCAAATTTCGATTTTTATTTTTTAGATCTATAGTACTTTGAATAATCTTTCCAACGCCGCTTGATTCGACCCAATCGGACGAATAACGAAGGAGATATGGCCAAAACAATGGAGGAACATCAATTGAGAAACGGCAAAAAACATCCGGAAGTATCCACAAAATTGAAGATTATCGTATCGATCTGGCCTCATGTCGTAGGCCTTTGAATTAGCCTCCCGTAGCAGCAAGAATCGACCCAATCCGATAAATAACGAAGGAGATATTGTCGAAACGGTGGCATGTGCCGGACAAAAAAGCTCATCGGGGGCCTCCTCTAATTGCGTCGTCGTGACCTCACTTTTACCGTAAATCGCTGACCATATCTCCTTCGTTACTTATCCGATTGGGACGATTCTCGAAGCGTTAGAAACCTTATTCAAGACATTTAACTTTATGTGATCAAATATCGATTACGAACCGAATCCAAAATGTCCAACTTTCGATCATTTCCTGGGGTACCTTAGGAAAATCACTGAAAAATTTTCAAATAAAAATTCAATTTTTTTGTCCAGATTGCACGGATATTTATTTATAGTGTCCCGTGATGAGATTTATAGTGCCCTTCCTTTTATTTGAGCCTCTCACCATGAATCCGGAATCAAATTTCGATTCGATTTTTAGATCTATAGTACTTTGAATAATCTTTCCAACGCCGCTTGATTCGACCCAATCGGACGAATAACGAAGGAGATATGGCCAAAATAATGGAGGAACATCAATTGAGAAACGGCAAAAACATCCTAAGTGTCCACAAAATTGAAGATTATCGTATCGATCGGCCCCATGTCGTAGGCCTTTGAATTAGCCTCCGTAGCATCAAGAATCGACCCAATCCGATAAATAACGAAGGAGATATTGCGAAATGGTGGCATGTGCCGACAAAAAGCTCATCGGGGCCTCCTCAAATTGCGTCGTCGTGGCCTCACTTTTACCGTAAATCGCTTTGACCATATCTCCTTCGTTACTTATCCGATTGGGACGATTCTCGAAGCGTTAGAAACCTTATTCGAAGACATTTAACTTTATGTGATCAAATATCGATTACGAACCGGAATCCAAAATTTCCAACTTTCGATCATTTCCCCTAGGGGTACCCCTAGGGAAAATCACCTGAAAAATTTTCGAAATAAAAATTCAATTTTTTTGTCCAGGATTGCACGGATATTTATTTATAGTGTCCCGTGATGAGATTTATAGTGCCCTTCCTTTTATTTGAGCCTCTCACCATGAATCCGGGAATCAAATTTCGATTCTGATTTTTTAGATCTATAGTACTTTGAATAATCTTTCCAACGCCGCTTGATTCGACCCAATCGGACGAATAACGAAGGAGATATGGCCAAAATAATGGAGGAACATCAATTGAGAAACGACAAAAAACATCCGGAAGTGTCCACAAAATTGAAGATTATCGTATCGATCTGGCCCCATGTCGTAGGCCTTTGAATTAGCCTCTCAGAAGCATCAAGAATCGACCAATCCGATAAATAACGAAGGAGATATTGCCAAATGGTGGCATGTGCCGACAAAAAGCTCATCGGGGCCTCCTCAAATTGCGTCGTCGTGGCCTCACTTTTACCGAAGCGCTTTTGACCATATCTCCTTCGTTACTTATCCGATTGGGACGATTCTCAAGCGTTAGAAACCTTATTCAAGACATTTAACTTTATGTGATCAAATATCGATTACGAACCGAATCCAAAATTTCCAACTTTCGATCATTTCCCTAGGGTACCTTGGGAAAATCACCTGAAAAATTTTCGAAATAAAAATTCAATTTTTTTGTCCAGGATTGCACGGATATTTATTTATAGTGTTCCGTGATGAGATTTATAGTGCCCTTCCTTTTATTTGAGCCTTTCACCATGAATCCGAGAATCAAATTTCGATTCTGATTTTTTAGATCTATAGTACTTTGAATAATCTTTCCAACACCGCTTGATTCGACCCAATTGGACGAATAACGAAGGAGATATGGCCAAAACTATGGAGGAACATCAATTGAGAAACGGCAAAAAACATCTGGAAGTGTCCACAAAATTGAAGATTATCATATCGATCTGGCCCCATGTCGTAGGCCTTTGAATTAGCCTCCCGTAGCAGCAAGAATCGACCCAATCCGATACTTTTACCAGAAACTATTTTGACCATATCTCTTTCGTTACTTATCCGATTGGGACGATTCTCGAAGCGTTAGAAACCTTATTCGAAGACCTATAACTTTTTGTCATCAAATATCGATTACGAACCGGAATCTAAAATTTCTAACTTTCGATCATTTCCCCTAGGGGTACCCTTAGGGAAAATCACCTAGAAAATTTTCGAAATAAAAATTCAATTTTTTTTTCCAGGATTGCACAGATATTTATTTATAGTGTCCCGTGATGAGATTTTGTTATTTTCAAGAGTCTATCACCTGTAGATCCGCCGAATATATCCCAGAATGTGACCTTCCTTTTATTTGAGAAACGGCAAAAAACATCCGGAAGTGTCCACAAAATTAAAGATTATCGTATCGATCTGGCCCCATGTCGTAGGCCTTTGAATTAGCCTCCCGTAGCATCAAGAATCGACCCAATCCGATAAATAACGAAGGAGATATTGCTGAAACGGTGGCATGTGCCGGACAAAAAAGCTCATCGGGGCCTCCTCAAATTGCGCTGCCGTGGCCTCACTTTTATCGAATCGCTTTGACCATATCTCCTTCGTTACTTATCCGATTGGGACGATTCTCGAAGCGTTAGAAACCTTATTCTAAGACCTATAACTTTTTGTCATCAAATATCGATTACGAACCGGAATCCAAAATTTCCAACTTTCGATCATTTCCCCTAGGGGTACCCCTAGGGAAAATCACCTGAAAAATTTTCGTAATAAAAATTCAATTTTTTTGTCCAGGATTGCACGGATATTTATTTATAGTGTCTCGTGATGAGATTTATAGTGCCCTTCCTTTTATTTGAGCCTCTCATCATGAATCCGGGAATTAAATTTCGATTTTGATTTTTTAGATCTATATTACTTTGAATAATCTTTCCAACGCCGCTTGATTCGACCCAATCGGACGAATAACGAAGGAGATATGGCCGAAACAATGGAGGAACATCAATTGAAAAACGGCAAAAAACATCCGGAAGTGTCCACAAAATTGAAGATTATCGTATTAATCTGGCCCCATGTCGTAGGCCTTTGAATTAGCCTCCCGTAGCAGCAAGAATCGACCCAATCCGATAAATAACGAAGGAGATATTGCCGAAACGGTGGCAAGTGCCGGACAAAAAAGCTCATCGGAGGCCTCCTCTAATTGCGTCGTCGTGACCTCACTTTTACCAGAAACTGTTTTGACCATATCTCCTTCGTTACTTATCCGATCGGGACGATTCTCGAAGCGTTAGAAACCTTATTCGAAGACATTTAACTTTATGTGATCAAATATCGATTACGAACCGGAATCCAAAATTTCCAACTTTCGATCATTTTCCCTATGGGTACCCCTAGGGAAAATCACCTGAAAAATTTTCGAAATAAAAATTCAATTTTTTTGTCTAGGATTGCACGGATATTTATTTATAGTGTCCCGTGATGAGATTTATAGTGCCCTTCCTTTTATTTGAGCCTCTCACCATGAATCCGAGAATCAAATTTCGGTTCTGATTTTTTAGATCTATAGTACTTTGAATAATCTTTCCAACGCCGCTTGATTCGACCCAATCGGACGAATAACGAAGGAGATATGGCCAAAACAATGGAGGAACATCAATTGAGAAACGGCAAAAAACATCTGGAAGTGTCCACAAAATTGAAGATTATCGTATCGATCTGGCCCCATGTCGTAGGCCTTTGAATTAGCCTCCCGTAGCAGCAAGAATCGACCCAATCCGATACTTTTACCAGAAACTGTTTTGACCATATCTCCTTCGTTACTTATCCGATTGGGACGATTCTCGAAGCGTTAGAAACCTTATTCGAAGACCTATAACTTTTTGTCATCAAATATCGATTACGAACCGGAATCTAAAATTTCTAACTTTCGATCATTTCCCCTAGGGGTACCCTTAGGGAAAATCACCTAGAAAATTTTCGAAATAAAAATTCAATTTTT
>JAWKAU010000678.1:0-42888 GCA_033398695.1 Orobanche coerulescens
TATCCCAGTATCTCGAGCCATTGCCGACTTTAACAAGGAGTTGGGTTATGTGAAGACCCGAGTTGTCGAGGAGGCGACAAGATTTTCATTTTCGGGAGGATGAAATTGTCCATTCGGGACTATATGTGCAGGCTCGTCTGTACTACTCGAAGGATTACGAGTCGAGCCCTTGCTTATGATATGTCGGTGGCCGCTAGCGATTTGGCTCGTGAGAGCAAGAAGCGAAGTCGGTCGGAAATTTTTCTGGTCCCAAGAGTGGAGGCGGCGAAATCTCAGTGCAAATATTTCTACGGGAGGTTCGGCTCGTTTCTCAGGAGCTTTCGGGGTGCCGGAACCTCCGCTCGTGAACCCACATGTTTTAAGCGTGGTGTGCGAGGCCATAGGAGCCGGCGATGTTCTCGTCCGAAGCTTACTTGTCACACTTGTGGACAGCTGGGCCACCGGGCCCCTTTTTGTGAGCAGGTCAAACAGCTTCGTGGCGCCCGTTCTTCTCAACCAGTACCGTTGGAGCCGAGTGTGAACCAGGGCTCATTTTCTCCGCCGCCTCCACCGAGTGCCGGGCGAGGTAGGGGTCGGGGTCAGCCTGCTAGGGGTGGAGCTTCCAGTGTCGGCTCTGCTCAGCCGCGTATCTATGAGATGAGGAGGGCCGATGATCCAGCAGCTACTTTGGCGACAGGTACCGTTCACATTCATTTCCATCATGTCAGTGTTCTTTTCGATTCGGGTGCTACGCATTCATTCATTTCTCTAGAGTGTGTACGCCGTTTGGGTCTCGACTGTTTGTCACCTTGCGAGCCTTTCATCGTCAAACTTCCTAGCGGTGATAGAATCGTCGTCGATCGAGAGATCCGAGACTGCTCTGTGTTTATTTGTGAGAGAACTTGGCTCTCTAATCTTATTGTTGTGAGTATCGAGGGCGAGGATTTAATTCTCGGGAATGATTGGCTCGAGCGGCATGGTGCAATCATGAACTACCGCACGAGGATCATTACCATGTTAGCCGAGGCCAGGCTGAACTCTCTTTCGCGGGCGAAAGAGAAACGGTTTGTTATTAACGCCTTGAAGGCGGTGAAACTCTTGCGAAAGGGTGTCTTGGTTATTGGTGCTACGCCTTGAAGGCGGAGAATGGTAAGTCGAGTTTTCGTCGATTCTAGTCGTTAGTGAGTTTCTGATGTATTTCTGACGATTTGCGGGATTACCACCGGATCGTGAGGTTGAGTTTGTTATAGAATTAGAGCCGGGCGCGGCTCCGATTTCAAAGGCGCCGTATCGCATGGCACCTTGAGAGATGTCGAGTTGAAGAAGCGGTTGAGTGAGCTTCTTGAGTCGGGGTATGTCCGACCGGCGCCTCGCCTTAGGGCGCACGGTCTTGTTTGTGCGTAAGAAGGATGGTTCACTACGTTTGTATATCGACTATCGCGAACTAAACAAAGTGACCATCAAGAACAAGTACCCTTTGCAGAGGATTGGCGACTTGTTCGATCGGTTGCGAGGGAGCTGCGGTGTTCTCGAAAATTGATTTAAAATCGGGGTACTATCGGCTCTGGGTGAGGGAGTCAAGCGTGCGAAAGACTTTTCGGACGAGATACGGACATTATGAGTTTATAGTTATGCCTTTCGGGTTAACTAACTTGCACCGCGGTGTTCATGCGATTGATGAACAAAGTCTTTATCAGTATTTGGATAAGTGTGTCGTCGTCTTCATTGGCGATATTCTTATTTATTCGAGGAATGAGTAAGAGCATGCCCATCATTTGCGGATAGTGTTAGACATTTTGAGGGCCGAGCAACTCTGTGCGAAGTTCTCGAAATGTGAGTTAATTTGAAGGAAGTGATGTTTAAGGTCACGTGATTTGGTAGGGAGTTCGAGTGGATCCGCAGAAGATCGAGCGGTGTTGGATTGGGCATCGCCCATAAATGTGAAGGAGGTCCGTAGTTTCTTGGTTTTGGTGGCTACTACCGTAGGTTCGTGAGGTTTCTCAAAACTAGCTCGGCCACTTACCAGTTGCTCGAGAAATCCGAGAAGTTCATCTGGACCGATGAGAGGCGATCGAGTTTCGAGGAGCTGAAGAAGCGTTTGACTTCAGCCGGTTTTGGCGTTGCCGTGTGGCAATGAGGATTCGCCGTTTATAGCGATGCTTGGGCCGGGGTCTTGGGTGCGTATTGATGCGGCACGGCAAGACCATTGCCTATGCGTCGAGGCAGTTGAGACCGTATGAGCTTAACTACCTACTCATGATTTGGAGTTAGCGGCGATCGTTTTTGCGCTCAAGATTTGGCGTCACTATCTTTTCGGCTCTGCATGTCGATTTTTACCGATCATAAAAGTAAAATATATATTTACTCGTGGGAGTTGAATATGAGGCGGAGGAGGTGGTTAGAGCTGATTAAGGATTATGACCTCAAAATCCTTTATCATCACGGGCAAGGCGACGTCGTGGCCGGCGCCTTGAGTCGGAAGCCGATTGCGTTGCGAACGCTTGAGATCCTTACATCTCGATCCCGAGCTTGGCGGGCTTTGATTGAGTTTGGTGTTGAGGTTTTGTTGCCTGGGGCTGTCGGGTAACTTTGTGCTTTAGAGATTTCGTCGTCTTTGATCGATGAAATTAAGCTGAAACAATTAGAGGATCCGATGATTACCCAAATCCGAGAGAACGTCCTTAAAGGAAAGTCTCCTGGGTTTGTGATTCACGAGGATGGTGTTTTGAGATTCAGTCGGCTTTGTGTGCCGAGCGATCCGGAGTTGCGGCAGTATTTTGCGTGAGGCCCATTCCACACCGTATTCCGTTCATCTGGTTCGAGTAAGATGTACAAGGACACGAGGAGGAACTTACGGTGGAATGATATGAAGGAGGAGGTCGCGCGTTTGTGGCGAGATGTTTGACTTGCCGGCAGTCAAAATCGAGCATCGGCCACCGGCTGGGTTATTGCGATCACTTCCCGTTAGGAATGGAAATGGGAAGATATATCGATGGATTTCATCACGAGTTTGCGAGATCGAGATCGGGCATGAATATGGTTTGGGTGATTATTGATCGTCGACCAAGTCGGCACATTTTACGGGCATCAAGGACACTTGGGGCCGGAGAAATTGCTCGTGTGTTTATCGCGCAGATTGTGAGACTTCACGGTACTCAAGTCCATTGTTTCGGATCGTGATGGCCGTTTGTATCGCACTTTTGGCGGGCGGTGCATAAGGCGTTGGGTACCGTTTGCATTTGAGTACCTCTTTTCATCCCAGTCGGATGGACGGTCGGAGCACTATCCAGACATTCGAGGACATGTTGCGTGCTTACGCCTCGATTGGAGTAGCGGCCGAAGAGCATTTGCCATTGATCGAATTCACGTACAACAATAGTTGGCACGCGTCGATTCGTATTGCACCGTATGAAGCACTATATGGGCGGCGATGTCGATCGCCGATTTGTTGGAATGAGGCGTCCGATTTGGTCGGGACCGAGCCGGATGTCGTTTTAGAGACGAGGCGGAAGATAGAATTAATTCGGGAGCGGATGTTGGCGGCCCGAGTCGGCGAAGTCATATGCGATGTCCGTCGTCGACCTTTAGAATTCGAGGTGGGAGACCACGTTTCTTTGAAGGTGTCGCGACGAGTGGAGTTTTCCGTTTTGGGAAGAAGGGAAGTTGAGTCAGAGATTTATTGGACCCTTCGAGATTCTCGGCGAGTCGGTGGGTTAGCATACCGTTTGGCGTTACCCCGCCACGAGTCATGTTCATAACGTTTTCATGTTTCAGGCGAGGAAATATGTCCGGATCTAGTCACATCATCGACTATGGGGAGATTGGCGTTGCCGAGATATTACTTTTGAGGAGCGTCCTTTGAAGATTTTAGAGCATCGGGAGAAGCAGGCGAGGCATAAGACCATCCCTTTGGTCAAGGTGCGGTGGTCGAGACACGGTGTCGAGGAAGCAACTTGGGAAACCGAAGATAGCATGCGTGCTAGGTACCACTGAGTTGTTTGTTTCTTAAGTTTCGGACGAAACTTATTTTAGAGGGTAGAATGTAATATCCGGTATTTTTCTTTCCCTTGTATTTTCATTTTTGGTATATTTCTCGGTCATAGTGACCCTCGTGTACCTTTCAGGTGTCCTTCTGTCAAGCTGTTGAAGCGTATTCTCGTTATTGTGGTGCGGAACCGCCGTTTGGGTTGCCGTGGATCCATTTCGTGTTATTGGTTCCCAAATATTAATTCTATCGTTTTATTCTCTTTCAGGAACATTTTTATCATTTTGGGACCCAAAAGGGGGTGTGGGCAGCGGCACAGATGTGTGGGCGCGGCACAAGATGTGTGTGCCGCGGCACACAAATTTCTTCGATTGTTGGCCAAGCGAAGCTTGTGTGCCGCGACACACCTATCCGGTGCAGCGGAACAATGCCAAGCTTGATGCCGCGGCACACCTATCGTGCCGCGGCACACTCGTGTGTCTTCTGCGACCTAAACCCAGTATCGGGTGCCGCGGCTGCGCGGTATCTTGCGGCACAATGCGAAACACAGGAGTAATTTTTGGCACTGTGCCGCGCACACTTGCCGTGCCGCGGCACAAAGCGGTAATTATGCGATCTCGTCCTTATTAGGCGAGATCGGTCGTCTTCTCCTTCATTTCACTGCATCGCGAGAGAGAGTGAGAGAGAGGAGGAGTTCTTCATCCTTATCCATTGGGGGTTGATTTTCACCATTTTCTTGGTAGTGGCTTGGGCAATCAATCTAGCGCGTGTTCTACGGATCTTGGTACTTGAATCTCCTAAGGTAATATTTCTAGAACCCTATTTTCGATTTAATTTGGGGGTTTTGGGATTTTCTTCCGATTAGTTCCGTTTTGTTGGTGGATTCATGATGTATACGATTCATATTGTTAGTATCTTTAGTTTTCCTACGGATTCATGGATATTTTGTGAATTTTACGGAAATCGAGAGGGTTTGGTTGTGGTCCGCCCTCGTTGTTATTTTTGGTACGAATATACATGAATCGTAGGCGGGTTTCCGGGTGTATTCTATTTCCATAATCGTTTAGAAGTGGTTGTGATTGTGTTATTCGAATCGTTAGGTTCATTTTCGTCGGTTCCTCGCGGTTGTGCTTGATTCTTCCGTTCCGTTCGTGTCATCGTCTATTTAATCGAGGCAAGTATTTTTGGAAACCTTTAAGCTTAACATGAAATGGTGATGTATATTACTTGTGTGTAACTCACCTCGTGTTGGCCCGACGGGGTCAAGGAGGGAAATCTATGCTGCCGCCCTGGATTTCACGAGTTTCGTACCGCTAGCCAACTCGTGAGGGTCCCTGTGAGGCCTCGAGTGAGAATGTATGTTGGCGCCCTGTTCTCACGGCATAGCGTGTGCGTGGTTTTGTTTTTCTGTAATTGTAGCCAACTCGGTAGGGTCCCTATGAGGCCTCGAGTGAGAATGTATGCTGCCGCCCTGTTCTCAAGGCTAATTGTGGACTGTATGTTTTCCGGAAAAAGACATGTCTAGTTTTGGTTTTGTAATGATATTGTTGCATGTACTATGAAATGTGTAAGCGATTGGTTTGCCTTGATTACTTGTACTAGCGTAATTGCTAACCCCTTTGGGGACCCGTTTTGGGGAAATTCTTGTTATGGATTTTAGGTTTTGATTATCCGGACGAGCGGGCACCTGGACAGTACGAGGATGTTGGCCAGGGTCGTTGACATGTGCATTTGGGTCTACTTATTTCCTTTGTCCATTTCGATATGGTTGTTTCCACAAGTTTTAAACTTATAGATTGTACTCGCGAGTACTTAGGCTTTTTGTTTCAAACTCCGTATTGTATTGCTTTTAATTGTCACGTTGTTGGTTGATGCTTATTTTGCCGGTTGCTCCGGGCGTATCTTTATATGTCATGTTATTTAATTGTGTATCCTCGCTAACCAAGATGGTTAGTCGAGTGGAGTTTTTCTATTGTAGCCTGGTAGGTCCCATGTAGGGGCCTACGGCGCTGTAACATATTCCGAATTTCTCGGGGTGTTACAATTACTCTGTTCCCAAGGCGATGCATGTGCGTGTTTTGTTTTTATAATGTGGCCAGCTCGGGAGGGTCCTTAGAGGCCTCGGGCGGGATCTATGATATTACTCTGTTCCCAAGGAAAATTGTTTGACTGTTTGTTCCCGGAAAAGACATGCCTGGTTTTGACTTTTGAAATTGATATTGGTGCATGTACTATGAAATGTGTAAGCGATTGGTTTACCTTGAATACTTGTACTAGCGTAATTGCTAACCCCTTTGGGGACCCGTTTTGGGGAAATTCTTGTTATGGATTTCAGGTTATGTTCAGTCAGACGTTCGGGCGCTGGGATAGTACGAGGATGTCGGCCAAGGTTGTTGACATGTGCAATTGAGTCTTGTTATTTTCTACTATCTCTTTTGATGTGGATGTCTTCCAAATTGTAAACTTATAGATGTACTCGCGAGTACTTAGGCTTTTCCTTTCGGATTGTGATTGGTCTTCGTTGGAGTTACTGTATTTGTCGGTTGATGTTTATTATGCCGGTTGTACCGGACGTGTTGTTTTATGTTCTTGTTGTTAACAATTGTTTCCTTGCTAACCGAGATGGTTAGTCGAGTGGTGTTTTTCTTGTGTTAGCCTGGTGGGTCCCATGTAGGGGTCCACGGTGCTGTAATACACCTCGAATATCTTGGGGGTGTTACATAAAATGGTATCAGAGAATGGTATCGGAGCTCTAGGTTTATGGATACCTAGGCTTGTTGGTTATTTGGGTCTAGTTGTGTTTTGTTTTGCACATTGTCACACCGCTGCCGGCATATCAGTACATCCAGTGCTCGTAAGTTTTCCTTACTCGATTCTCTTGTTTTCTCGTATTGAAATTCCACTTCTTGAACTGTGATTGCCTCTCTCGTACTTATTGTCGGGTTGTTTTTAGATCCATCCGGTCCGTGCACTTTTGATTCTAGTATTGCGCAGTCCTTTATCTCTCTGGTGTATGTGCGCCGTTCTGGGCTTGACCGTTTGTCGTTTTGCGAGCCTTCCATCGCTAAACTTCCTAGCGTTGGTGGGATCGTTGCTGATCGAAAGATCCGAGTTTTGCTCCGTGGTATACTGTGAGAGGGCTTGACCCTCTAGTCTTTTGTTGTATGATGGAATCTGTGTTTGGTAATTGCGGTATACTAAATGTATGTTGAGCCGAATGTACTGATGGGTTGGACAGAAAGTGCGGTATGATGTAGAAGTTTTGAACATTGATATGTTAGGAAAGGTATCGATGGCAGAGTTTGTTGAGAAACTCACATAGATGGTTTCGACGTGTGTTCGAATCGGTGTTCGTTAGTTATATTATTAAAATTGAAGAGATAGTTTGATATATGCTTGGAATTAGTATTTCCGAGTTCTGCTTGTTGAACTGGTGATTTTTGAATGCCGTATATGTGTGTGTTCGGGGATTGATGGTACTTGGATAATTATTAATATTTACAACCAATGTGTTTCTATTAATAATAATACATGTGGCGTGCATGTGAAAATTTTCTTAGACTTGATCGTATTGTGGGTTTTGAAAAGTGACATGAATTTGGGCGAGCCGACCTTGTATTTTCAAATAAAACCTTGTGTCGGTATTTAAAGGTCGTGTATAAAAGTGTTTAGGATATTTTATAAAATCTGCATTTGTTAAACCCTTGTCGTGTTTGAAAGGGTCTTGAAAATGATTTTTAACTTATCGGCTTTATTTTCGAATAACTAGAGTATACGATTTTTAAAAATCAAATTATCTTGGGGAAACCTAGGCTGTCGAATCATGTTGTGTTTGTTGAGTTTTGTCTTGACGGATTTTGTCTGACTTAATCACATCACGACACGTTGTTTGAGATCATTGGTCGTGATTAGTATCGAGGGGCGGTCGTCACTTACGTGCGACCTGTGGATGTAAAACTCCCTTCCTTGTGTTGTGCCTCGTGTGACACGAGTTATTTGTATGACTAGTCGTTAAATGATGGAATCCTTCTGTGGATATTGATTTCACGATATGTGTTATTAGACTCTCGTATTTGGTTTATACGAGGAGTGTCGTCACTGCTGATGTATTTTCGTACCGCATTTTATCCGCTGCGTGAGTTCTTTTGTAATGGCTTTCGGTATTTTACCAACTGAGTTTTATTTCGAAAACCGATTCCCTTAACCGAGTTTTTGGCATTATGGCCTTGATCATTTTGGCGAAATTCTTATGACGGTATTTAGTATTTTCTAAATGGCTTTTGTAAGTTTTTGAAATATTATCGTCATCAGCCTTTTTGGCGTTTTTGTAAATGGTTTTATCTGGTGGGTTCGTAGCAGGACCCACGGCGCTATAAAGTTTTGTGTAATTACGAAAGTTTTGGGTATTCTAACCTTTTTGGCATCGTCCTTTTGGCATTGAATTATTTTGAAAACTTGAGTATCTTAGAAATAAATTTCTAGATGTATGTTTAAAATGAATTGTTTTTTTTTCGGTACTTCCAAGGTTCCACAATATGTTTCAAAATTCTTCTACCTCGAGGACCAAAATGTTTTGAGATATTGCCAATGTTTTATAAACACTTTTACTTAGACAGGGTCGAATATTAGAAAGTTTTACTAAGAGAAAGTGTCCTTATTTTTATCTAATGTGAAATAGTTTTCCAAAGTCTCGATAATGATATTTCACGTTTATATTTTTTAAAGGTGATACTCAAGATCGATCGGTGTTTTCTAAATTATTTTCCAAAGGAGGTTTTCGTTTTTAAAATCTATCCATTCTGTTTGAGGGTGGGTATGTATGTATGATGTTCACGTTATCATTATGATGTTTTCTCCCGGGTATGATAGAATTGGTGGCATGAACGTCGGCGTTGCCACGCATTTGTTATACTAGCCCTCTGTGAGAGGTGTGCCTTTGGTGTTTACTATTTATCGCCTCATGGTGATTTGCGTGTTGTCGCACTAGTATGAGTTGTTAAAGCTTGGATTTTGTGCGTTTATACACATGGGTGATTGTTTCATGGCGTTTGTGATTGTGTGTTGGCTATCGTTCGGGATGTTGTAATCGTCGAGCGATGCCGTTGTTGTTGTGATTTTTGTATGCGTTGATATGTTATCTTTGAGTTGGCATCTCCGGTATGTTGTTTTGCGGTGTCTTGTTCCATTGTATCGAGCATTTGTATTTTTGGTATGCCGAGCCGAGACTTTTGGAGTTCACGCTTGGCACGATTATCGAATCGTCTTTGAGAGGCCTTGAAGGATGTTTAAATCGGTTGTTTGTTATGTCGTCACCTTGATTTCGTTGTTGTGAATTTGGGGACGACACTTCTTTTAGAAGAGTCAGTATAATATCCATATTATTTTGGCTTACGTATTTTCTCTTTCTCGATCTATCGATTCGCTCATGTTCGTTGATACCTTAGGACTTGTTACGTATTTCGGTTTCGTCTTTGAGCAGTGTGATCTTGTTTTGGGTCGATCTGGTTATCGTTGTGACTTTTAGAGTCGGTTCGATTCTTGTGAACCTTGTTCGGAAGTAACATCTTTTGGTTCCATTAGTTCTTTTATTCGAAGTGGATCGGATTTTGAACTTCGTATTTTCGGCTCTGTCGACACGTTTATGTTCGTTGACATTTTTAAAGCTTGTCACGCTTGCTTTCGTTGATCGAGCGAGTGTGGTATTGTTTGAATAACTCGTTTGTCGTTGTGATTTTCAATTGCTATTCCCTTTCACGGGATCTTATGTGAATGCACATCTTGTTGTTTTCATAGGATCATATATTGTCTCGAGTGAGATGTGAACCTTGGAGTTGTTGCTTGAATTTTATTGTTCTTCGTGATTCGAACATGATTGTTCGATTTTTGTTGTCTCGATCGTTGTGGTTCGATCGTTTGATCGTTCGGTTTTTGTTGATCTCATTTCGTGATTGTTGAACGTTCAGACTCCTTCGTAGTTCCCTTAAGTTTGGGAGATTTGTCTCGTTTTCGATCTTCCAACCCTTGGGCGGTGGAATTCCGTATTTCTTCAGCGATTGGCTCGCGTTTTGATTGATGTACCGTTGGGGTGGTCGATCATATTGATTTTCGTTCGTTGCGTTTTGTGATTGTTCGGATAATCGACTCGATTGTATTGTCCATTTGATGACGCTTATCACTTGTTGATTTTGTTATGTCTCTATCGGTGGGGTTGTGTTAGTCGTCGTGGAGCGTATTTTCACGTTGTATGCCTCTTTGCGTTTCTTGCAGCGTTTCGCCGTCGGGCGCGAGTTTTCGGTTTTTGTGTATCTCGTCGAGTTTTCCTGACGGGTATATTGCTTCCCCCTACTTGTTTTAAGTTTCGGGACGAAACTTCTTTTAAGGAGGGTAGAATGTAATATCCGCAATTTCGAATTTCGGTAATTTTCTTTTTTTGGCGGAAGTCTGTTTTGACGACTCTCTCATGACCGTTTCGTCATTACGAGAATGATTAATTCTGCACTTATTGTCATCCGAGTTCGTTTAGGTATCGTTTTGTTGGGTTCCGAGCTTTTTAGCGACTTTTCCGCACTTGAGTTCGATTCTTGCGAATCTCGTTGGGCTAGCATTTGAGTTTCCGTAAGTTCGTTTAACTTTGTTAGGCGTGTTATTAACCGGTTTGGTTATTCGATCACGTATCGTGATTTTCGGACGTTTTGGGCCATTTTCGTAATTTCCCAAAGTTTTGGGTAATTACTTAGTTGTCGAATTAGAGCCTTGGTGGTCGGAATTGTGTGTTCTCTTAGCTCTTAGATTCGTCTTTGCGAGTACGTCGTAACCGTACCTTTGATTTATACTCGGGTTTGGGTTTCGGGATCGTCAGGGCCGTCGGAGTAGCCACAGTGTCACGGCACCACGAGCAGGCTGGCTTTGGCGAGTTCTGGCCGTAAGGTGCGATTCTGGCCGTAATGTGTGCCGATTACGGCCGTAAGCGTGATCGAATGCATCTGCCTGGGCCAGGCATCTTAGGACGAAGGCGGTTCTGGCCGTAATGTGCGCGATTACGGCCGTAAGTGTCCGGCGATTGTTGGGTGATTTTTGATGAATGCGATACGGACGTAAGGCTGCGAATACGGCCGTAAGGACCGAGTTACGCCGTAAGGCAACAGCCGTTGGCCGTAACCTGCCGGCTATATATAGCTGGGCTCGGCGACTTCGTTTTCATTTTTTCCTCGTTTACGTGCATGACGGAGTGACCCGTAGGTGTTCTTGGCGATTCTACTCATTTCCAAAGCATTTTGGAAGATCCTTGTTGATTATATCAACATCTAATCCGTGTTCTTCGCCGAATCGAGGTAATTTCTTGAAATCTCCTAGGGTTGACTTTGAGATTTCTTTTTAATCCTTGTTGTTAAATCAGATTTCGATGATTTGGTTGATGTTATTGAACCTTATTAATCGTGTTCTATGGGTTGTATATCCGTATTTCAAGTTTGTTCAACTCGATTAGTGATTAGTGTTCTTGGGAGTTATCGAACATTGGTGTTCGATTAAATATCAATGAGTTTCCCTTCGATAGTTTGTTGGGATTTCCGTTGTTTTGGCCTTGATTCTCATCGTAACCATGTGTTATTGTTCCTTAGGAGGTTTATAGGTGTTCGAGGATTCCGATGTTGAATCCGTTTGGTGATTGATGATTCGTGTGGTGTTATTCTCGTAATACTCGTGGTCTTTATCGCGTTCTTGATGTTGTTCGGGGGTTCGGGGCTATTCGACCGCGTACTCTCCGTCGTCTCGTTGCGATCGTGATTTGGAGGCAAGTTCCTTGCCCATACTTTTCTTGTTTTGTGAATTTGTTTAATCTTGTTGGTTTTCTTAGTTTCCCTACGGATTCTTGGTATATTTCGTGGTTTTTATGAAATCGAGAGGGTTTGGTTGTGGTCCGCCCTCGTTGTTGTTTATATACGAATATACATGAATCGTAGGCGGGTTTTCGGGTGTATTCAATTCCGTATTCATTTAGAAATGGTTGTGATTGTATTCTTGAATCGTTAGGTTCGGTTTCGTTGGTTCCTAGCGTTCGTTGGTGACTTTCCTTTCCATTCGTTGCGTCGTCAATTATTCAAGGCAAGTATTTTTGGAAACCTTTATGCTTAACGTGGAATGGTAATGTATTTTGTGTGTGATTTGCTCACCCCGTGTTGGTCCGACGGGATCAAGGAGGGAATCGAAGAGTTGAGTCACGGATTCATGAGCTTGTATAGCTAGCTTGATTCGGGAGGGTCCTTAGAGGTCTCGGGCGGGATCTATGATATTACTCTATTCCCAAGGCGATGCATGTGCGTGTTTTGTTTTTATAATGTGGCCAGCTCGGGAGGGTCCTTAGAGGCCTCGAGCGGGATCTATGATATTACTCTGTTCCCAAGGCAAATTGTTTGACTGTTTGTTCCGGAAAAGACATATACGGTTTTGACTTTTGAAATTGATATTGGTGCATGTACTATGAAATGTGTAAGCGATTGGTTTGCTTGAATACTTGTACTAGCGTAATTGCTAACCCCTTTGGGGACCCGTTATGGGGAAATTCTTGTTATGGATTTCAGGTTATGTTCAGTCAGACGTTCTGGCGCTGGGATGGTACGAGGATGTCGGCCAAGGTTGTTGACATGTGCAATTGAGTCTTGTTATTTTCTACTATCTCTTTTGATGTGGATGTATTCCAAATTGTAAACTTATAGATTACTCGCGAGTACTTAGGTTTTTTCTTTCGGATTGTGATTGGTCTTCGTTGGAGATTTCTCGGTTGATGTTTATTATGCCGGTTGTACCGGACATGTTGTTTTATGTTCTTGTTGTTAACAATTGTTTCCTTGCTAACCGAGATGGTTAGTCGAGTGGTGTTTTTCTTGTGTTAGCCTGGTGGGTCCCATGTAGGGGTCCACGGCGCTGTAATACACCTCGAATATCTTGGGGGTGTTACAGTGTGTACAATAAGGTTAGTGGGAGAATAGTTGTTTTCTTAGTCTTATATGTAGATGACATATTACTCATTGGAAATGACATTCCCACCTTGTAGACAGTCAAGACTTGGTTGGGAAGTTGTTTCTCAATGAAAGACTTAGGAGAAGCTGCTTATATTCTTGGGATAAAAATCTATATAGATAGATTAAAGAGATTGATTGGTTTGAGTCGATGTACCTACATTAATAAAATATTGAAGAGGTTCAATATGCAAGACTCCAAGAGAGGACTCTTGCCAATGTCACATGGCATTCATCAGAGTGAGACTCAGAGTCCTGCGACTCCTGATGAGCGAGCCCGCATGAGCAAGATACCATACACTTCGGACATTGGATCGATCATGTATGCCATCATTTGTACTCGATCAGATGTATTGTTTGCCCTTAGTATGACAAGTCAATACCAATCGAATCTAGGTGAAAGTCAGTGGACAACAGTGAAAACCATCCTAAAGTACTTGAGAAGAACTAATGATGATTTCCTAGTTTATGGAGGGGTGGGAAATGAGCTGGCTGTAAGAGGTTACGCCGATGCAAGTTTCAAAACCGACAGAGATGATTACGCCGACAGGTTATGCCGATTTCAAGTTTCCAAGCAAAGCACGGTTGCTGATTCTGTTACAGAAGCTGAGTACCTGGGAGCATCAGATGCATCTAAGGAAGTCGTATGGATCAAGAAGTTTGTTACTGAACTAGGAGTAGTGCCGACCATCTAGGGTCCCATAAGCCTTTATTTTGACAATAATAGTGCTATTTCACAAGTTAAAGAGCCAATGTACCATCATAATTCCAAACATATACTCAGAAAATATCACCTAGTCAGAGAGATCGTCAGACGAGGAGATATTACAATATGCAAAGTAGCAATAGAAGAGAATGTTGCAGATCCACTTACCAAGCCTCTCTCACAAGGAAAGCATGTTGAGCATGCTAGAGCGATAGGACTAAAAGTCATGAATGAATGGTCCTAGTGCAAGTGGGAGATTGTTAGGATAAGTGCCACTAGGGCATTCGATGTGCTGGATTTGTAATTGTCACATATAAATAAAGTTATTTGATATTATTTATTTCTCGTTGATTATTATAATGTGTGCATGTTTTAATATTATAATAATCGAATAATAGTTATTAAGGAATAATATGATTATTCAAATGTCCACAGTACAATCGCGTTGAGTAGAGACTCAAGTGATTAATATCTTAGTATAAGTGTGATTGATAATCATCAGATGATTATGCGTATGAGTACGGATCAATCTTATAGGTATTGGTTGGAGAACTAATAGTGGAGCGGACCCGCATTGAGATCACTGCATGGAAATGTCATAAGTGAATCTCAATATAACATATGTCAATAAATCCTTGAACTGAGATTATCATAGAGTCGACATGATAACTACTCGACTTGCGTAATCTAACGTCATCTGAAATATGGTGATCATAAAGGTTAGCGATCGGGATTAGTGGGAGTCATGTAGAGGGAAATGAATAATCAAGATGGGGATTTGTCCCTCTCTTAAGTGAGAGAGATATCTGTTGGGCCCCTTGATAAGTAGGACTGAAGGAAATACATGGCCATGCTCAAATGAAGAGTCATTTGATTTAATCAGTCTACTTAAGATCGAGAAAGCATTTGAACATAAATAAGTATGACAGACTCCATGACTCTGTTCAAATATGATATCGGGTGACAAAGGGATTTGACACGTTAAAAGGTTTAATGGACTATTAACTTATATTATTTAGGTAATCATAATGTCTTGCTAGAGGCCGCTTATGATTTATTATTTAATAAGGTATTAAATAATTACCAACATAATATAAGCATTTTGGGTCGCACGTATGACAATTATAGACAAGCAGGAATAAATATCAACTGGGAATAATAAATATAATATTGGATATTATATTTATGAGGAGATTAAATAATAAGTAATATATAATATTGGATATTATATATATATATATATTATATTATTTAATAAGAAAAAAATTGGCCCTCTACTTCCTAATGTAGGAGAACGAAGTCGATCGTCTAATCCTCTTCCCTTAGTTGATCTTGATCAATAGTACAATCCTTCTAGTAAGGAATTTGTGTTGTACTATTTATCAATATTATTCGTAAGGATCTAGGATTACGGCTTGTGGAATTGTTCGTGTGTGGATCACGAAAAGAGGAAGGAGATATTCATCTTCTTCTAGTCGAATCTAAAGCTGTTCAGCAGGATTAAGGTATTTCGATTAACCCTTTAATCAAATAGTTAAATTACTACATGAGATCTAAATTCGGTTTTCATATTTATTATTCATTGCGTTTTTACTCCGATTATTTTGTATTTGATGCATTGAAAACCCAACAATAACATGATGGTTATTGGATTTATGAAAAAAATTAGTGTAGAACATGACAATATTGTTAGTATTATCTCTTGAATGATTGTAGAAGTTGTAGAATAGCATGTTCATTATAAAATCCTTAGGAAATCATGTTAAAACCAGATGATTAGGGTTTATGAGTATGTTCTTAATGCTAGTAGGATCCTATGATGTTGTAACCATACATTAGAGAGGGTTTAATAAACTCCTTGGGAAGAACTTGATGAGTCTCAAAGATTTGAATGATGTTTTTAGAGTTTCAAAAATCCTAAATGATATAATTATGTTTTGAGCAAATTGTTTAAGGGATAGTAATGGATTATGAAGAACACAAATATAACCTTTATATATTCAAGTTAATCGGATGTGTTGATAACTTAAGAAAGTGTTGATCATCATATTAATACGTTGATAATGTTCTTAGGAAGATTATAATTATTATTTGTGATAATGATACTATAAAATTAATGGTCGAATTCATTTACAACGATCCTTGTTTAATAGAAGACGTAAATGGGGTGAACCTAAAGAACTTGGTAAAACCGGTTTTTAAAGATGAACTTGGTGTATCATAATTCGTTAATGAAACTATGGAATATTCATTGGAATAGGATGAACTATTCGAGTAATATTTCGGGTGTCGTTTCCTAGGAATTGATATCATTATTGTATGAATGTGTTGTTGAATGAGTTACGTTTCGTTCAAGGTTGCTCGTTCGAGTGAGTATTAAGAGTCGAGGATTCTGACTATTCGTACGTTCGAAGAAGGGCTATTCGTCTACGGAGTTGAGGCAAGTTATCTTGCTTGGTTATAATGATGATTGAATTCCTGTGAATATTATACGTTTCATGTATACGTAATTTTCTATGAAATAGTGATTCATGATGTGATGTTGTTCTTGATCGTATTACCACTTTGTGGTGGAAATGTATTCCCATGTTTATCGCCTTTGATACCGTTGGTCTTGTTGAGCATTGTTGTCACTTCGGTGAGTTATCTCGATTCTTGGATGAATGTGTATTTCGTTGAGTTTCATTGTCATGTTGCATCGTGACATCTCTGGAGTCATATCTGTGTGCCAATTGGTTATGTGTAGGATTTGTAGCCGGGCACATGAAGGTCATGCGTGGATGTGTGCTAATTAGGTACATCGTCCCACGTATATTATGGATTACATATATGGGGTGGACGTGTGCACGGACACGGGGCGTATTGTGACGTCCGTCTTGAGCCATGTTGATTGGTCGTTTATATTCCATATACGATTGGATATGTCCGACAGTTTGGGACTGACTGTTCATACGCCCGAGGGGTATGTTCAATGGTCAGTTGTTTCTTTGAGATCCTGTATGTATATGAATTGTGTAATATCATGAGAATTATTATCATGTATAGTTGACCTTGTGGTCTGGGCGAAGTACTTGTGTTTTATTTCAGGCGAAGCAAAGGCACAGGAAGAGAACGATGACGGCGAAGTGTTTTGAAGGATGCTAGTTCGGGCCCCCGAGTCTTTTGATGATCGGTTACGTCTTAATTGTGATTTTTATTTTTCCATTTTATTCGGATGATTGTATTATTATTGTTTAAGGTATATTCCATCTCCATATAGTTTATCTGGATTTGAATCCTGTGTATGGTTGTATGAGTTGATGTATACGGTTTATACTCCTAATCAGGGTTATGATTATTATATTGTGGTTCGGTACCATATTTATGGGATGTTTAAATTATGTTTTGATATCGCTTGATGGGTCCCGGTGTGGAGCCACGACAGTGTAATAGCCGCCATTTTCGGGGTGTTACAGAAGATGGTATCAGAGAGTCATTTTCTTTTTGGGTCATTGTGGATTGAACTAGTATCACTACACCATATATGGTCTTTGCCAACACTTAAAAAAGTGTAAAAAAACCTAAAAGATGTTGCGATAAGCCCAAATTGGTTTAAGGCTACACTTTTGCCAATTCTTGTGATGTTGGATATAGTCCGTAACCTTAGGGGTGTAAGCCAACACTATTGCTTTCAATGATTCTAATCCGACTTACTTATGGCATTGTCGACTTGGTCACATAAACGAAACGCATTTCTAAGCTCCATAATGATGGTCTTTTAGACTCTTTTGACTATGAATCATATGGGACATGCGAATCTTGTTTATTAGGAAAGATGACGAAGAATTCTTTCACGGTCATGGAGAAAGGGCTAGTGATCTATTGGGCTAATACATGCGATGTATGCGGACCTCTTAGCACTCATGCCGAGGCGGATACCAATACTTCATTACATTTACTGATGATTATAGCCGATATGGATATGTTTATCTTATGAAGTATAAACATGAATCTTTGAAATGTTCAAAATATTCCAATGAAATGCAGAATCAACTTGGAAAGACAATTAAAGCCCTTCGATCGTATCTAGGTGGAGAATACTTGAGCCAAGAGTTCGATGATCATTTTAGGAGTTGTGGAATTATTTCACAACTTACTCCTCCCAGAACACTTCAGCATAACAGAGTGCGAGAGAAGGAATCGAACTTTATTTGATATGGTTCGATCCACGATGAGTCGAACAGAGCTTCCATTAGCATTTTGGGACCATGCCTTAGAAACATCGGCATTCACCCTTAGCAGTGTTCCATCTAAAGCAATTGAAAAGACACCATTTGATAAATGGAGTGGTAAGAGACCAAACTTGTCCTTTCTAAAGATCTGGGGTTTCGAAGCGTTCGTAAGGCGCCAAGTGTTTGACAAACTGGAAACCAGATCTAAAAGATGTTTATTTTGGGATATCTAAGGAAACTAAAGGATATTACTTTTATAAGCCCGCAGAGAACAAAGTGTTTGTTTCTCGAAATACTGTATTCTTAGAAAGTGAATTTCTTTCATTTTGAGACAGTAGGAGAACAGTAATTGTCTAGAAAACTCGAGAACCACAAGAAGACATCGCTTCAGTGGAAACCAAACAAGCTCAACAATCGGTTGAAGAGCCCGTTCAAAGTACACAAGTCCACGAGATCGATGGGATGCGACATGAACCTGAGAGATATGGTTATCTCGTAATAGAGGATGATGCCGCATCGCTCATAGGTGATGAGCCTAGTACCGATACAGAAGCTGCTTCAGGACAAGAGTCTGAGGAATGGCTAGAAGCTATGAAGTCAGAGATGCGATCCATGTATGCCAATCAAGTTTGGAACTTGATACATCCCATGAGGGTGTTAAAAACATTGGGTGCAAATGGGTCTATAAAAAGAAGAAAGACATGGATGATAATCGCAAGCCTATAAAGCTAGACTAGTAGAAAAGGTTATGAGGATTCATGGTGTTGACTATGATGAGACCTTTTCGCGGATGTCTGTAATATCCGGAGTAAATTTTTTTTTTGTATTCTTGTTGATTTATGCGTATTCATTTAAAATTGTACAAGTGTTGTTGTTTGGACTAATACAATGTATATTGTATTGGAATATTTTAGGATCGAAATATTGTACTTGTCGTCGGGTTGGTTTCATCGTTTGAATGTTGGTTGGAGAGTTTGGATTTTTGTCTAAGTTCATAGCCTTGGCGTGCGCTACGGGTGTAGTATTACGTACGCTAGCGTGTTGCCATTACGTACATTATGCCTATAAGGTTACGTATGTAATGCTTGGTAGGTGGCAGGAACCTTCCTTGTGGTTACTTTCGGGCGGTGGGTCCCGAGCATCTTCCGATCGGATCTCACTATTACAGTCAACGAACCCTTACGTACGTTAAGAGGTGAGCTCTACGTACGTAATGCAGGTCTTATTAACGTACGTAATAAGTTCTTGTTTACGTACGTTAAGGCCTTTGTACGTCATGGCATAGCGTACGTAATGCCTCTTACGTACGTTGACCATAGTGTATAACGTACGTAATGAGTTTGTCAGTCTATTTATGTTGGCTTCGTATTTCTTTTCCTCACAAACCAAAACACTTTTTCTCTCCCTAGAATCGTCTGTTTGGACTTGTTATGGATGTTTAGCCCCTTCCAACTCGATCTTGATCATCCTAACTTGGATTGAAGCTTGAAGTTGGAAGCTTGTTGGTGCTCCTTTGGTGTTGGAGGGTTCTTCTTGTTCTTATTTCGTAAGTTCCCTCAATCTCTAGTGATTTTCGAGTTTGATGATGTTGTTGTTGCTGTTTTCTTCGGATATTGTTTGATTGATGGAGTATATCATGATTCTTCATAGTTTTGATAAACTTTTGATGAAGAACATGATGGTATTGCTTGAGTTGGATTATGTTCTTGATGTTTTGGATTGTTTGGAGGTTTTTAATCATGTCTAGGAAGGATTATGTTAAGATTGTTATATGATTAACATAGTCTTGAGATGATTATTGTTATTGGTGGTGTTCTTGAAAGATTTTAATTGTTTTAGTAAGGATTTATGATGATTTAGGGGTGATTCTCATAATTTGGAAATGGTTGAGTGAATCTTGTTGTTCAATCCAAATTCATGAGGTTATGATGAATGATTTTGTTCAGGACATCATGATTTTTGAGTTGATGATGTTCTTGGGGTGATAATGATAATATTGATAATATTATCATTGTAGGAGGATCAATTTGATGATATTGGTGATATTATCATTCTGAGATGTTTGTTTTGATGATTGTTCTTAAGTGAATCTTGTTGAATGGATTTCACAAGTGTTAAGAACGTAATGATCATGTTAATTGATCATCGAGGTGTTGGAGGATGTTGGAATTCATAGTTGAGAACTATGATATTCGTTCGTGCGGTGTGATCGATTTGTGTTTGAATCGGGCTTTGTCCTTGTCATTGTTTTCTATTGATTTTGTGTTTTTGAATGAATCATTTTCATTCAAGGTTGTTCGAGTGTTTGCGATCGTCGGGAGGAGCCGTTCGTCGTTTTGTGCCGGGGCGTTGATCGTGGAAGGACTTGCTCGCCTTGGTTTGAGGCAAGTTTTCTACTTGTCTTGGTCAATGAGATTAATGTTATCATATATGTGTATGAATGTGTTGTATCATTTGAGACATAGTCTCTTCGTGATTTATTGATATTTGGGGATTGTTTGATACAATACCTTCTTGATTATGCCGATTGTGATTGTTATTCGTTAACGGTTTAAGGCATTGAGATTCTTGTTGTCGATAGCCGGTTCGCGTATCGATGTATCGATTATTATTGTTGACGTTAATGTCGTCCTGAGGCATCGTTGAATCGTTATTATCGAATTGGAACTATTACTACGATGTTGCATTGGCCGATTGAAGGCATTTGATATATTCGTTTATATCTATTTCGGTGGTCGGTTTAAGACGCGGGATATATATTCTGCAGTATCATTGTTTATCGATTGACCGTTCTAAGGTAATCGAGGTATTTAATTGGGATTATCGAAGATAATTCCCATCCGTTGTATCATTGGTTATCGATTAACCGTTCTAAGGTAATCGAGGTATTTAATTGGGATTTTCGAAGATAATTCCCATCCGTTGTATCATTGGTTATCGATTAACCGTTCTAAGGTCATCGATGTATTTAATTGGAATTATCAAAGATAATTCCCATCCGTTGTATCATTGGTTATCGATTAACCGTTCTAAGGTAATCGATATATTTAATTGGGATCATTGAAGATAATTCCCATCCGTTGTGTCATCGTTATCGATTGACCTTTCTAAGGTAATCGATGTATTGAATTAGGCTATCGAGGATAGTTTCCATCCGTTGAGTTATTGTGATCGATTGGCCATTCCAAGGCAGTCGAGGTATTTAAATTGGGACCGCCGTGGACGGAGCCCATCCGTGAGTTATTGTTGTCGTGTTGGCCGACTCAAGGCAGCACGCTATTATTCTTGTGAATTTGGTAATCTTGGGATTGTTACTGTTGTGATTAATTGTGTTTTGGAGGCTAGTCTCGACTAGTGCTCGATGGGTAAGCTTGCGGCTTGAACCTTCGCGGTTGGTTTCCCAAAACCTACAGTTCAGTAGGTCACGGTCATGTTAATGATCTCATTATGGGTAAGCTTGGGGGTTGAACCTTCGCGGTTGGTTTCCCAACACCTACTGATTCGGAGGTCACGGTCACTGGGTGATCTCATTATAGGTAAGTCTCGGGGCTTGAACCTTGCGGTTGGTTTCCCAGCCTGCGACTCAGTCACGATCATTAGATGAACTCATTGTGATACGGCCGTGCGTAGCTCGTCCCTCATTGATACAACTTTGGGCTGTTTTGGCTTCGGGCCACTGTGGTGATTGAAAGCTTCGGCTGAGTGACATTCAAGGTATTATGATGATATACAGCTTCGTGCTGTTCGGCTTTCAGGCCATTGTGATGTATCGGTATTCCTGTTGGAGCCTTCGGGCATCGTTATTCGTATCTATTTCAGTGTTGGATTGGTTTACCTTCAGGTGATGTATTGTTGTGTTCTGTATTGATGATTCGCCGTTGGACACTTATATTCTAACCTGTTGAGCAGGTATTGATCGTAGGCCGTGGGCATAGTATTTCATGAATGCTCGATTCTTACTTTGGTTTGTGAGCATCTCGTATTACCATTACTATACTATTCATTCTGCTCTTTGGATGCATATCATGTTGTACACGTATTTGATAATCATTATCTGGATGGCTGACCCCGTGGGGACGGAACATGTTTTCATGTTTTAGGTGTTTGCGAGGAGGGAGTTGAGACACAGGGGCATGACGATGGCGAAGAGGCATTCGAGCGATACTAGTCCGAGATATTTTGGTGTTTATGTTAGTCAGACAGTTTGGAGTACTCCAGTTTTGTCAGTTATTGTCATTTTGTATTATCCGAGCAAGGCTCGTGGATGTCGTTATATTTTACTTAGGCCATGTAGGCCCAGTGTTGTTATTGAAATTCGATATCGGAATATTATGTTGGATGTCAGCGTAGGGTTGGTGGTTCCCCTTTTGGTCAGTTAGTTGTATTTTTTTGGTCGTGTTAGCCTGGTGGATCTCCTGGTGTGGGGTCCACGGCACTATAATAACCTAATGGGATTTGGGTGTGTTACAGAAGATGGTATCATAGAATTGGGTTGTGAGATACCCTGATATGTGTAACACCCCCAAAACCATATGGGAATATTACACGCAGTAGACCCTTTTTACGAGGATCTACGAGGCTAAACCTTACAAAATGACCAAATATTTGCCCAGCCAGGGTCAAACATTAAAATAATACAGACCGTTAAGGTCACTTACACAAGAATACAGCGGCGAGTAAGGTCACACAACTCTATCAACAAAACTAACTAAAATAACATTACCCACACGGAGTCGAAACCTGTCTGACGGAAGGCATAATCAACTCGACAACACAACAAAATCAAAACAACTCTCATCTCTTGATTAGTATCGCACTCGTCATCCACTTGTGCGATCTGTGGATTGCTCCCGAACTGCATGTACGGGCCTTAAGCAGACATCCACCCCCGATTACTCGGGGTTAGTAAAACTCCACTGTTTTACTAGTGCAAGTATAATACGATACGAAATGCAAAGTAAATAGCAACTACTAATTTAATACGGAAATTAGTTATCAAATGTTCCCAGAAGTTTTAAAATTTGAACTCAAGCATGAGATATTGAAAAGGAATTCATCATCTCGGGATTTTAGAAATTCAAACTTTTAAGACCTCAAGTCAGTTTGGTAGTCCTTTTAGAAAAACCTTAGGGTTCAAACCCAAAACGATTCGCATTAGGTAATTTATGAGTACGAAATATTTCAACAAATCTCATGGCTCGGCCCAACATTCCTTTCTAGAAAACTTCATTCTCAAAACTTAGGCGATCAAAACATATTCATGACCCGTGATCTCTGCCATGAGTCTCCGTAGGTTCGACAACCGATACGGAAAGAAACAAACACATCGATCACAACATCTAGTCGACCCCGTGAACCTGTGCCACGTGTCACCGTAGGTTCCTCAGAACCACTTGCGGTTGGAAGTCACACAACAACTATAATAACAGCCCGACCCGTGAACTTTGTGTCACGTGTCACCGTAGGTCCCGTCGAACCCATACGGTTGGTCATCTTGTGTCTAATTCGATGGACTTGTGCCATGAATCATCGTAGGCCTCATCAGACCCGCACGATTGGACCTCATCACCACACACTAAGTTCTGATCCCATGGACCTGTGCCATGAATCCTCGTAGGCCCCGTAGAACCCACACGAGTGAACTTAGCGTTACAGCACACAACATTCACATTCACATTACACCAACATGCACACAATCAAACGATCATCTTGTCCATTACAATTTCACACAAGTAGTATACTTATCCCAAAGCCTACATTACAACCAATACAAGCTTTACACAATCAACACATATAGCCCAATTTTATCATCCAAATCCTCGATGAATCGATGTCACATAACTCACAATCAATACCTATAACACGGTACACATCCAAGTGTACAATCTACCAATATAGACACATTTCCAAGTTTATCACAAATATTCACAATTCATTCATTTAAAAGCGTAGTCATATTCACAAGGTGCAAAACGTATATGTAAGATACTTGCCTTGAACAATTGACGGCATAGCGAGCGGAAAGGAAAGTCACCGTCGAGCGCTAGGAACAGCGAAACCGAACCTTGATTGACTGGATCAAGTGGCGTTATAGGATGATTGATCAATGATATAACCTCTAGAACTTCATGGATTCGTTATGCAACAACATGGCTTCGCCTCCTCAGAACCTCCAAACATGAGAAAAAGAAAGGAAATGAAAACGAGTGAAAAAATGGTGCTCTGTCATATATATCTCGGGATGGAACCAGCGTCGCCTTCTGACGACTAGCATGCGCTTATCGGCCCGATGCTCGGCCCACTCGGCCAGTGGCCCGCACGACCCGGCACTACCGACCAAACCGGCCGGCCGACTGTCCGCCCGACCCCCACTAGCGTGCGCTACGGCCAAGCTCACGCGCGGTAGCGACTCCAAAGAACATCCGACTAGCGGCTCGCCAGTAGCGTACGCTAGTCGGCCGACAACGTCGCTACCCTCGCCGGTTAGCGTGCACCACGATCGATAGTAGCGTGCGCTACCCGCCGATCTCACCGAGTCCGAATCTCGAACACCTCTTGCCCGGACCCGATAGCGTCTGGCTGGGCGGTCGAGAGCGTCTTGCTATAGGTGTCGAGCTAGCGCAGCTCATCCGACCGTAAGCGTGCGCTAGGCCGGTTCTACCGGGTTCGGCCAGCCGGCCCAAGACTTCGACAAGGCCGCACTGTCCGGCCAATCGCCACCGCCATGATCCGACGACTCGATTTCCGAAAACGTACGGAACGAACACGACGAAAAGCTCGTGGACAACATCAACGACCCGAAATGAAAACATAATGCAATAATTAATCATATGCGACCAAGAAAAGGGTCAAGACAACAAATACAGTTAAAGATACCCATAACTTTGGGTAAATTACAAAATGGCCCAAAACACCCGAAAATCACGATACGTAATTGAATAACCAAAATGAAGTTCTCAACACGTATAACGAAGTTAAACGGACTTATAGGAAACTCGAAATAGCAGTTTCGAACGAGATTCACAAGAATCGAACTCAAGTGCGGAAAAGTAGACAAAAAGAGCGGAACTCCACAAAACGGCACCGAAACAAACTCGGAAGTCAAAAAGTGCAGAATTAATCATTCTCGGAATGATGAAACGGTCCCAACCGAGTTGTCAAAACGGAATCTCGCTAAAAAAAAGAAAATTACCGAAATCCGAAATTGCGGATATTACAATATGTGAGTTATGTGGCTCTACCACGCTTAGTAGTGAGCATCGGGTTATGACAATCTGGACAGTCGGGTTTTGTGAGTCGTGGTAGTTGGACGATTGTATGAGTCTTTCTTTCATCGAGTCGTCGTCAGTGAAGACTAGTATCGCAAGACCTCGAAGCTTCGTATGACCTGTGGAAGGACTCGATTCTCTTGTATGTTCATACATTCATTATGCCATTGATTATACATGTTTTGTTGAAATTTGTAGGTAACATTTGTGTTACGATTCATTCATGATTATTTGTTCTCGAGCTTGTGGGCTCAGTATTGGCTATGATTAACATGTTTGAGGTGACTATTTATCTGTTGAGTATGTATACTCGTGTTTGTCTAATGACTTAGCATTGTGGATTGGCCGTTGATGCATATTTGAGCTTTGTTCATGATCGAACGTTATTCTTTCAGTATGGAAAGAGGAATCTGAGGACGTGGCAGAGGGGGTAAAGGTTGCAGAGCAGCCAAAGCCGAACCTCATGTATATACGCGTACGGATGCCGACATGGATCAGGATTTGGCTGGAGATGTGACTTACGTGACCGACTTCCCTTCAGGACGTCATACTCGAGGAATTTATCAGACTGACATCGACCCTTTCTTGCTTATGAGGGGCATGATGACGCAGATGACGCAGATAATGGAGACCATGCAGACCTCAGTGGTTCGTGGTCCACCGCAGCAGGGATCCCAGGTGCCTTTTTATAGACAGATTGGGAGAGTGAGTCAGATTATCGGCGATATCACTCGTCAGAGGCCGCCTACTTTTGAGGTTCATCTAACAATTGATATTGTTCATTGGCTTGAACATTTTGATAAACTCTTCGACATGGTTCAAAGGTCCTAAGAGAGTAAGGTGGCGATGGCGTCTTACTATTTGAGTAAAGGCGCTTATTCTTGGTGTCTTTCTCGTGAAACCCACGATCGTGCTTGTGTTTGGAGTGAGTTCAAGACTCGCATGTTAGAGATGTATTATCCGGCTCCACTTCGTGAAGCCAAGCTGTCAGATGTTTTGAACCCCGAATCCATCGAGGACGAGGGTGTTATTGTTATCACTGAGAGGTTTCAAGGACTTCTTCAGTTTGAATCTTCTGTTATCCGTACTGAGGTGGATAAGATTAAGTATTTTAGCAAGAGGCTGAACCCGCAGTTGAGGATGCAGTTGTTCAACCATAATTGTAACTCACTTGGTGAATTCATTGAGAAGGCTCTTGGAGCAGAGCTTTTTATCAAGGAGCTTGCTCGGAAGAACCCTTCGCTTTTCTCGGTGAGAGGACTAGGATGCCGGTTCGCCTGCAGTGACATCGAGCCCGGCGTCCAAGAGGTCATCTTCTAGTCATCTTCGTGTGGAAAGCATCTTCTTCTCAAGCCACTGTTCGACCGTTGTTTGCTTTAAATGTGATAATAGACATCGCAGCATCGGTGCTCGATGCGGTCTATTCCTTGTTTTCTGTGGTGGGAGGCAGGACACCTTCTAAATATTGTAGGGTTTCTAGTGCCGTAGGTTTAGAAAGCTCACGGGCCTCAAGAGATTTTGTTACTCTAGTCAGTACTTCATCCAAGGGGTCCTATTAAAGCCTTGAGCCAGGTATGGACACTGAGAGGAGCGACAGCTCGCATTTGGGTCTTCCTGAGTCGATGAGATCGAGGAGTTCGATGACACTGAGGGTGTTGATTTCGGATACATTTGAGATGTTACCTAGTTTTGTCTTTCGTTTGTTTTTCGTTTTTATGTTTGACTCGGTTTGTATTTTAGTATTGTGGTTGCGAACCATTTATGTTTGATCTATCTTGTAATGATTGTATTTGAGAATCTTGAGATTTGAGGTCGTGTGATGTGTTTTTCCTTCCTTTTGGTGTTGTACCCAAGATTTTGTAATAATCTAGGTAATTGTTCATTTCAATTCGAGACGCCGAGTCGTGATGATTCGATGTGCGGTTGATATGGTCCCAGTGACTATGTGTGCGTTGTTACTTTCCTTTGTGACTTGAGTCAGTTTGCTTGAGCGTTCGATGCCTATGAGAATGAGGGAGTGTACACCGATGATTGTAGAGATGTACAACGGGCGGCACCGCGGGTGTGTACGCCATGTTACGAGTCTTGCGGGTGGTGCGACTTCTGCCGGGTCTCGACGGAGGAGTCATGATTCGATTGATCTCGCACTTGGCCGAGTGTTTTTATCGCTTGTTTTTGTCGTGTTCGTGCAGAGGAGACGCAGGAATCCATGGATTGGCCCGATTACTCGGACGGAGTTGTTCGTGATTGAGGGTATTCTCGAGATGTTGTTTTTGATCCCGATGGATAGTTCATTGCCCCTTCTCGTTGCACCTCGAGTTTCGTGGACGAAACTCTTTTTAAGGGGGAGTATGTAATATCCGGGGTAATTTTTTTAGTTAACTTGTTGATTTGTACCTATTCATTTGGAATTGTACAAGTGTTTTTGTTTTGGTCTAGTGCAATGTATATTTTATTGGAATATTTCGGGATCGAAATATTATACTTGTCGTCGGGTTGGTTTCGCCGTTTGAATGTTGGTTGGAGAGTTTGGATTTTTGGCTAAGTTCATAGCCTTAGCGTACGCTACTGGTGTATTATTAAATGCGCTAAGCGTGTTGCCATTACGTGCGTTATGCTCGTAAGGTTACGTACGTAATGCTTGGTAGGTGGCGTGAACCTTCCTCATTGGTTACTTTGGCCGGTGGGTCCCGAGAATCCTCCGATCGGATCTCACTATTGCACATCGACCGCTTACGCACGTTAAGAGGTGATCTCTACGCACGTAATGCAGGTCTTGTTAACGTCGCATAATTTCTTGTTTACATACGTTAAGGCCTTCGTATTTTAGTCTAGTTAGTTCTCGGATTTTCATTACGACGTTAATGTCATGGCATAGCATACGTAATGTCTCTTACATACGTTAACCGTATTGTATAACATACATAACGAGTTTATTACCATTTATGTTGGCTTTGTATTTCTTTTCCTCATGAACCAAAACACTTTTTCTCTCCCTAGAATCGTCCGGACTTGTTATTGATGTTTAGCCCCTTCCAACTCGATCTTGATCATCCTAACTGGATTGAAGCTTGAAGTTGAAGCTTGTTGGTGCTCCTTTGGTGTTCGAGGGTTCTTCTTGTTCTTATTTCGTAAGTTCCCTTAATCTCTAGTGATTTTCGAGTTTGATGAAGTTGTTGTTCTGCTTTCTTCGGATATTGTTTGATTGATGGAGTATATCATGATTCTTCATAGTTTTGATAAACTTTGATGAAGAACATGATGGTACCGCTGAGCTGGATTATGTTCTTGATGTTTTAGATTGTTTCGAGGTTTTTAATCATGTCTAAGAAGGATTATGTTAAGATTTTTATATGATTAATATAGTCTTGAGATGATTATTGTTATTAGTGGTGTTCTTGAAAGATTTTAAACGTTTTAGTAAGGATTTATGATGATTTAGGGGTGATTATCATAATTTGGAAATGGTTGAGTGAATCTTGTTGTTCAATCCAAATTCATCGAGGTTATGATGAAGGATTTTTGTTCGGACATCATGATTTTTGAGTTGATGATGTTCTTGGGGTGATAATGATAATAGTGATAATATTATCATTGTAGGAGAATCAATTTGATGATATTGGTGATATTATCATTTTGAGATGTTTGTTTTGATGATTGTTCTTAAGTGAATCTTGTTTAATGGTTTTCACAAGTGTTAACAACGTAACGATCATGATAAATCATCATCGAGGTGTCGAGGATGTTGGAATTCATAGTTGAGAACTATGATATTCGTCATGGCGTGGGATCGACGTGTTTGAATCGGGCTTTGTCCTTGTCGTTGTTTTCTATTGATTTTGTGTTTTTGAATGAATCATTTTCATTCAAGGTTGTTCGAAAGTGTTTGCGATCGTCGGGAGGCGCTGTTCGCCGCTTCGCGCCGTGACGTTGATCATGGAAGGACTTGCTCGCCTGGTTTGAGGCAAGTTTTATACTTGTAATCGTCAATGAGATTAATGTTATCATATATGTGTATGAATGTGTTGTATCATTTGAGACATAGTCTCTTCGTGATTTATTGATATATTTGGGGATTGTTTGATACAATACCCCTTCGATTATGCTGGTTGTGATTGTTATTCGTTAACTACTGTCTAAGGCATTGAGATTCTTGTTGTCGATAGCTGGTTCGCTATCGATGTATCGATTATTATTGTTGACGTTAATGTCGTCCGAGGCATCGTTGAATCGTTATTATCGAATGGAACTATTACTACGATGTCGCATCGCCGATTGAAGGCGCTTTGATATATTCGGGTTATCATATCTCGCTTCGGTGGTCTGTTTAAGACGCGGGATATCTATTCTATTGTATCATTGTTTATCAATCGACCGCTCTAAGGTAATCGAGGTATTTAATTGGGATTATCAAGATAATTCCCATCCGTTGTATCATTGGTTATCGATTAACCGTTCTAAGGTAATCGAGGTATTTAATTGGGATTATCAAGATAATTCCCATCCGTCAGATCATTGGTTATCGATTAACCGTTCTAAGGTGATCGATGTATTTAATGGGATTATCAAAGATAATTCCCATCCATCAGATTGGTTATCGATTAACCATTCTAAGGTAATCGATGTATTTAATTGGATTATCGAAGATAATTCCCATTTGTTGTGTCATCGTTATCGATTGACCTTTCTAAGGTAATCGATGGTATTGAATTGGTACCGCTCAAGATAGTTTCCATCCGCTGAAGTTATTGTGATCGGGCATTCCAAGGCGATGAGCTATTTGAATTGGAATCGCCATGGGCGGAGCCGTCCGTGAGTTATTGTTGTCGTGTCGACTCAAGGCAAGACGCTATTATTCTTTGAATTTGCAATCTTGGGATTGTTACCGCTGTGATTAATTTTGTTTCAAGTCTAGTCTCGACTAGTGCTCGATGGGTAAGCTTGGGGCTTGAACCTTCGCATTGGTTTCCCAACACCTACGCTAGAGTCACGGCCATGTTAATGATCTCATTATGGGAAAGCTTGGGGCTTGAACCTTCGCGTTGGTTTCCCAACACCTACGGGGCAAGAGGTCACGGCCACCGGGTGATCTCATTATGGGTAAGTTTGGGGCTCAACCTTCGCGTTGGTTTCCCAAGAATCGCGATTCAGAAAGTCACTGGGCCACTGGATGATCTCATTGTGATACGGTTGCCGTGGCTGCCCTGTTGATACAATTTGAGCTGTTTGGCTTCGCCACTTGTGATTGATAAATTTTCACCGAGGTGATGACATTCGTGGTATTGTGATGATATACACTTCGTCTTCGGATTGCTCGCTTTCGAGCCATCAGATGTATCGTATTCTGCTGGAGCCTTCGGCATCGTTATTCGTATCTATTTCATGTTGGTTTGATTTTTACCTTCGGTGATGTATTGTTGTGTTCTCGTATTGATGATTCGTAGTTGGGCACTCAGATTCTAACCCGTTGAGCAGTATTGATCGTATGCCGTGGGCATGTATTTCCCGAATGCTCAATTCTTACTTCGTTTGTGAGCATCTCGTATTACCATTACTATACTATTCATTCCGCTCTTCGATGCATATCATGTTGTACACGTATTTGATAATCATTATCTGATGATCCACTCTCGCGGGCGTAACATGTTTTCATGTTTTAGGTGTTTGCGAGGAGAGAGTTGAGACATTGTGGCATGACGATGGCGACGAGGCATTCGAGCGATACTAGTCCGAGATATTTTGGTGTTCATGTCACTGATACTTTGGAGTACTCAATGGTCGCTTAAATTGATATTTTGTATTATCTTAAGGCTCATGGATTTCGTTGTATTTTACTTGAAGCCATGCAGCCCACTGTTGTCATTGAAATTCCATATCGGAATATTTTGTGGATGTCATTGTAGGGATGGTGGTTCCTTTGGTCGGCGAGTTGTATTTTTGGTAGTGTTAGCTGGTGATCTCCTCGTGTAGGTCCATGACTGTAATAACCCAATGGGATTTGGGGGTGTTATATAGTCATGCTTAAATCAATTAGAATTTTATTTGCCATTACCGCATACTATAATTATGTGAAATATGGCAACTGGATGTCAAAAACAAAGATTCCTTAATGGAAACTTACTCGAGGATGTGTATGATGACAATAACTCAAGGTTTTGTTCATCCAGAAATTATAAAAAGGTTTGCAAGATTCAAAGATCCATTTACATGTCGGTTAGCTGTGCTTCTTGAAGCTTCGGAATCTTCATTTTCATGAAATCACTGGGGAAGAGTTTGGGTTCATTCAAAAATGAAGATGAACCAGGTGAGTACATATAAGGTTAGTGGGAGAATAAAAGCTGCTTTCTTAGTCTTATATGTAGATGACATATTACTTATTTGAAATGACATATCCCACCTTTAACAGATACTTCAAGACATTTGGTCGAAGTCAAGTTTCAATGAAAGACTTCAGAGAAGCCGCTTACATTCTTGGAGATAAAAAATCTATAGATATAGATCAAAGAGATTGATTGGTCTGAGTCAATGTACCTTAAGTATTAATAAAAATATCAAGAGGTATCAATATGCAAGACTTAAGAGGAGGACTCTCATGCCAATGTCACATGGCATCTCATCCGAGTGAGACTCGCAGTCCTGCGATTCCCGATGAGCGAGCTCCATGAGCAAGAGACCATTACACACTTCAGCCATTGAATGATCGATCATGTATGCCATCATTTGTACTCGATCATATGTATTGTCGCGCTTTCGTTTCCTTAGTATGACAAGTCATTACCAATCGAATCTGGTGTAAAAGTCATCGGATAAAGAAAGAAAACCATCCTAAAGTACTTAGAAGAACTAATGATGATTTCCTAGTTTACGGAGGGGGTGGGAAATGAGTCGGGCTGTAAGAGGTTACGCTTATGCAAGATTCAAAACCGCTGGAGATGTATTACGCCTGAAGGTAGTTATGCCGATTCTCAAGTTTCCAATCAAAGCACCAGTTGCTTCTCACTCACGGTTGTACGAGGCGACTGGGGAGCATCGTGTATGCATCTACAAGGCGATGCTGATCACTGAAGTTCATTACATCGAACTAGGAGTGGTGCCGGCTCTTTACACAGTGGTCCCATAAGCCTTTATTTTGGACAATAACAGTAGCTATTTCACAAGTAAAGAGCCAATGTACCATCATAATTCCAAACATATACTCATAAAATATCACCTAGTCGGTAAGATCATTGCATTCGAGGAGATATTACAATAATGCAAAGTGGAGCAATAGAAGAGAATGTGTAGCATCCACTTACCATGTCTTCTTCCTCTTCACAACGGGGAAAAGCATGGTGAGCATGCTGTGAGCGATAGACTAGGAAGTCAGCGAATGAAATGGTCCATGCAAGTGGGAGATTGTTAGATAAGTGCGCTCTGGACATTCGATGTACCGTGGATTTGTAATTGTCACATATAACTAAAGTTATTTGATATTATTTATTTTCGTGATTATTATAAATGTGTTCATGTCGTTTAACATTATAATAATCAAATAATAGTTAAAAGGGCAGAATAGCATAAGATTATTCAAATGTCTCCCCGTACAATCGCTGCCAGTAGGAGACTCAAGTGATTAATTGTTATACCGTATAAAGTTTGATTGATAATCACATAATGATTATGCAGCATGGCAAATGACCAATCTTATGCGGTATTGCCGAGGAACTAAAGATATCGATGTAACCCTTGCATTGAGATCACCCTACGGAAATGTCATGTAGCTAATCAATATAACAAAGATGTCAATATAACCCTTTTGACATGAGATTATCAGTAGAGTCCAAGGCGATAACTTACTCACTCTGACGTGAATCCAACGCTGCATCTCTAAACATGGCGATCATAAAGGTTAGCGATCGGGATTAGTGAGTCATGTAGAGGGCAAATGAATAATCAAGATGGGGATTTGTCCTCTCTCTTAAGTGAGAGAGATATCTATTCAGCCCCTTTGATAAGTGGGGATCAAGGAAATGCATGGCCATGCTCAAATGAAGAGTCATCTCGATTTAATTCCGCCATTTACTTTAAGATCGAAAGCATCTCGAACATAAACAAAGTATGGCACGCACTCCATGACTCGGCCTTACCAAATATGATATCGCCGTGACAAAGGGATTTGACACGCTAAAAAGGTTTAATGACTATTAACTTATATTATCTGGGTAATCATAATATCTTCCTAGAGGTCACGGCATGATTTATTATTTAATAAGGTATCAAATAATTGCCAACATAATATAAGCCTTGGGTTGCACTGCATGACAATTAAAAACAAGCAGTTCTTAAATAAATATCAGATCGTAATAATAAATATAATATCGGATATTATATTTATGAGAGATTAAATAAGGCAAGTAATATATATTATCGGGATATTATATATATATCAGATTATTTAATAAGATTTAGGTAAATTCAAGTTAAAATACTAGATTCTTGAATTTAGGGATTACTTAGTATAAATAAGAGATCCATGCGACAAGGAGTTGTCATAAAAAAACACCTAAAAATCGCCCCCTTCCTAGAAGAACAAGAAAAAAAAATCGTCCCTCTACTTCCTAATGTGTGAGAGAACGAAGTCAGGCTGCCTAATCCTCTTCCCTTAGTTGTTCTTTTGATCAATAGTACAATCGCTCTAGTAAGGAATTTGTGTTGTATCATTTATCAATATTATTCGTAAGAGATCTAGCAATCCGGCTCAGGAATTGTCTCGCAAAGGATCACCAAAAGAGGAAGGAGATATTCATCTCGCTTCTAGTCCTGGATCTAGAACTGCTCAATCGGACAAGGTATTTTGATTAACCCCTTTAATCAAATAATTAAATTACTACATGAGATCCTAAATTCGGTTTTCATATTTATTATTCCAAGCCGTTAGCGCTTTTTACTCCTATTATTTTGTATCTTCGATTCATTGAAACCCACACAATAACATGATGGTTATTAGATTTATGAACAAACTTAGTGCAGAACAAGGGACAATATTGTTAGTGATGGCCCTCAATGATCAGAGTGTAGGCTATGTAATCAGCATGTTCATTATAAAATCCTTAGGAAATCTGGTGTTAAAACTTAGAATGATTGGTGGCTTTAAGAGTATGTTCTTAAATGCTAGTAGAATCCTATGATGTTGTAATTCATATATTAGAGAGGGTTTAACAAACTCCTTGGGAAGAACTTGATGAGTATCAAAGATTTGGAAACAGATAAGTTTTTAGAGTTTCTCAAAATCCTTAAATGATATAATTATGTTTTGAGCAAATTTTAAGTGGATATGTTCTGGATTATGTAAGAACACAAATATAACCTTTATATATTCAAGCACCTGGATGTGCTGCTGATAACTCTAAGAAAGTGTTGATCATCATATTAATACGCTGATAAATAATTCTTGTGAAGATTATAATTATTATTTATGAGCAATAATGATAATCGTAAATTAATTGCCGGATTCATTTACAACGCATCCTTGTTTAATAGAAGACTTCTAAATGTAGGGTGAAACCTCCAAAGAATCGGTAAAAACGGTTTTTAAAGACTTGAACTTGGTGTATCATAATTGCTAATGAAACTATGGAAATATTTATCGAAATGTGATGAACCCATTCGGTAATATTTCGGTGTCGCTTCCTTTATAATTGATACTCATTATTGTGATGGAACGTTGTGTGTGTTTGGTTAAATGAAGTTACGCTTCGCTCAAGCGTTGGTTTTCGCTCGAAAGGAAAGTATTAATAGTTGAGGATTCCTATCATTCGGTCCGCTTGAAGAAGGGCTTATTCGTCTAGATGGAGTTGAGTGCAAGTTATCGTTTGTCTGGTTATAATGATGATCGGGATTCCCGGTGGAATATTATACGTTTCATGTATACATAATGTCTCTATGAATTTGTGATTCACAGATGTAGATGTTGTTCTTAGATCAGATTACCACTTTGTGGTGGAATTGTATTCCCATGCTTATCGCCTCTCATACCGTTTGGTCTTGGTTTCGAGTATCATATCACTTCTAGCAGTTCTCTCGATTCTCGGATGAATGTGTATTTCACATTTCACACATGTTGCACGTGACATCTCTAGATTTATATCTCGTGTGCCAATTGGTTATGTGTAGATTTGTAGCCGGTACATGAAGGTCATGCGGATGTGAAGTACATTAGGTACATCATCCCCACGTATATTCCGGGATTACGATATGTTGACGTGGAGCAGTACTTTGATACATTTCGGACGCAAGGCTTTTACATCGTGACATCCGGCCTTGAGCCACAGCTGATTGGTCGCTCATATCTCCATACGATCGATATGTCCGGCGGGGCCAGATCGACTGCTCATACGCCCGGTGGGTATGTTCACCGGTGGGTTGTTTCGAGATCATATATGTATATGAATTACAGTAATATCATGAGGATTATTATCATGGCGATAGTCGACCTTGTGGTCTCTAAGTAAATATCTGTGTTTTATTTCTGTATGAAGCAAAAGGTGAACAGAAGCGGCACGATGACGGCGAAGCGGGCGGTTTTGAAGGATGCTAGTTCGTTTGGCCCCAAGTCTTTTGATGACTCGGTTATGTCTTAATCATGGATTTTTATTTTTCCATTTTATTCTTGGACGATTGTATTAGATATTGCTTAAGGTATATTCCATCTCCGTGGGTATGGTTGTAAATGAGTTGGGATGTATAATTTTTATTATTTACTCCTAACGGGGGTTGGCATATTATTATATTGTGGTTCGGTACTACTTTACGGGATGTTTAAATTATGTTTTGATATCGCCTGATGGTCCTATGCAGAGCCACGAGCAAAAGGTGGTTAATAGCCGCCATTTCTGGGGTGTTGCGAAGATGGCATCGTAGAGTCATTTTCTTTTGAAGTCATCATTATGATTGAACTAGTATCACTACACCATATATGGTCTTTGCCAACACTTGGAAAAAAATGTAAAAAAACTTGTAAAAGATGTTGCTATATAAGCCTCCAAAATCGGGTTTAAGGCTTACACTTTTGCCAATTCTTGTGATGTTGGATATGGTCCTGTAACCTTAGTGGGTGTAAGCCAATACTTTGCTCATACTTTAAGGCCACATCGTATAGCAGATTAGATCGTGCATCTAGTGGCTATACTTTTGATCATGATAACACCAAATGGAATGTTATCGTGAGACCGGCATTGCAAATAACATATTTTCCTTCCAACACCGATTTTGCAACACACTCAACAGAGTCATCCATAATATTATAGCTACTATCATGCGCCAAACGCGAACCTTCCATACAAGCTAAAAGACATGTTCGCAAACATTTACGAATGCCCAAGAGGCTAACGGCTTCGCATTTATCATTTTAAACAACATTCGAAGACTTTATAAAATCCATTTATCAAAATCATCGTGTAGTAATCTCATTTGAAACTGCACAAGGCCTCGAAATGCCAAAACTCAACAAATTTAAAAATGACATACATTGCTTATCGTCTTATACGCACCGACAAAATAGTTTATAAAACCATTTCCAAAGTAACTCAAGTTGCCAAAACCAAATACAGCATTTGAAGAGATATCTACGCAGCAGTAATAGCGACAAATAATGAAAATACTTCTAGCAAATGAACATACAATATATAATCGTAATACTCGATTCACAAACACATGCCATAGCCAAGCAGATTCCTCCTAAGAAGCTCATCTCTTCACTAAATGCCACAAGCTTGATGCACTCAAAGAACCTAAAGAAAGTTCACGACTGTGGTCAAACCATACAGATCCAACACTCGATAACAATCACACGCGTCAAGGCCAATATTTACATACTAAAGAAAATACTTAGTAAGAATATTTACGAATGTGGTAATCTAAATCCATCGTAACTTTACCTGTACATAACTGTACTTTTGTAAATTCTCTACTCTTGTGCTTTGTAATTTTTACACCTCGTAAAGTGCTAGTAAGCGTTAATTAATCTCTAACTCTTGTCACATCGGATTTACCCCTCCCCTTCTTTTTTCTTGTTCGGATTGTCACTGCTTTCGGATCATTGATGCTGCATTATACTACCTTTCAGGGTGGAGAATGACGCTGATGCACAATTGTAGCGCACGCAATTTAGTGAGGGTAGCTGATCGCTATCTCTGCTATAACACCACGCTTACGCTACTAATGTATTTCCGAGGCATAAATGGTACTCCAAGAAAGCAACCGGACCGCAAAAGGGAATTCCTCAGCATTTGCTAGGTGTGACCGGTGAAGCGCATGCTAGATTTTAGTGGTAGCAAGACGCCACATTACTAGAGCAAAGGTGCGCTGCAGTTAGAGAAGAACCGGGATGTGAGGGTTCGACTAGTGCACCACTACCGTAGCGACGCATTGAAGAATTACCACACGCGTAGTTGAAGTTCCTAGCGCATTATTAGCGGTGTGTTGCTGCACGCTAACGTGAGTCGGGCGCAGTAGCTATCGGATCGCCCGGTGAGTCCGATAAGACGCCGCTATTTTTCAATGTATCAGCCATGATGCCAGTTCCTATTTAATATAAATATGACATCTCCATTCCCAAATCGTCATTTCTTCCTTCCTTCACCCTCCTGGATGATTTCGCCATTCCTTAAGCATTTGTGAGGAGTTCTTTTCGATCTCAAAATTATCTAGCAACATCTTCGAGTTACTTAGTTCGGATTTATCAATGTTTAACTTTCCACCACTCCAAATCTACAAACTCTCTACAACCTTTCTAGATTTTGGGGATTTGGGAATTTTCCATCCTATCTCTTCGATCTAGCTTGCTGTATTACAGTGTTAGAGTATATCGATTATGAGTTATCTTAACTTGATACATGCTCTTCTCAACGGATTTGACGTTACAGTGTTATTTCCTGAGTTCTTGAATATTTTGGGATATTTGACTTCATGCATATCTACTATCTAAGAGAATTCATTCCCTTTAAATATGTATCGTGGTAGGTAAATCTTGTTAGATTCCAATCTCATTTTCTCATACCGAAGGGGGTTTTATAATTGGAATTGTTTGGACTTGTCTAGGTTCTGGAGTTGTTTGTAATCCCTTCAATCTTGGTAACGGCTATTCAGAATTTCATTCTCCCTGAATTCAGCAAGTGATTCTGTGGAAAGTTAGTGTTCTAAATGTGAAAAGTAATGCATGCACTGTGAGAGTCACTTCGCTCACTCAGAGATCTACTTGGTCGAGGAGGGTTCCCTGGCTGGTTCCGACACATCAAGCAAATGCTCCGAGATGATCCAATGGGGCTCGAGGAGGGATTCGCGTATCGTTTGAGGTCTACTTCGCTAATTTGTGAGATATTTGTCATTTGAAATATGTTTTGATGTTGTTCGTATTTTCTTGGGAAAATCATTATTTGCGGGCTTTGAATTGCATATACTTTGGTGGAAAGATTTCACCTCTCGCTTGGGAAAATTACTGTGTTTTCTGTACTAAGGATCCATACGAAATACAGCACCGGACGATATCGTATGAGGATGAAGTGAAGGAGGATCGGGTATAGTTGTGTTCCATTTGTTTACGTTGTTCTCTATCCATTTTGTCTTTGTAATAATAAATGGTACTTGCATTTGAAAGTCTCTTTCATCAAGCCGCATGTCTCCTGTATTTTCTTGGGCGGTATTGTCATTCGTGGTTCAATTTCTTGTTTGTATCGGTAATTTATTGATTCCTGGGCTACTCTTGTCAAACTTGATACGCTGTGAGGTGATGTTTCCAGCGTCCTAAGTCTGATTCACAGTTGGTTGTGGATATTCTCCAACACGGGGTGTTACAGACTTAAGAAATGGGTTTAGGTTTACGGATACCTAGGTCATTGGATTGTCATCTAAATGTATCATCCTAGAACATGATTACTACAACACACATCTCTTACGACTCAAGATTGTAAGCTCCCTATCGTATTTACTCCTCTTTTTATTTACTTCATTACTATCTATTATAAGAAGTCCATATTCTAGAGTGATTGCTTAGCTATGCTTTATGATTATCATTTTCTTTTTTAGAATGCTAACCTGTATAGGACGGACGTGGCTTCTGCCAGGGCGGCGCAAATGGAGTTGCCATGTCTCACTCCGTAGAGGCAAATGGCGCCAGCTTGTCGACTGCATGGCAGGTTCAACCTAGCACCCTAGTCACTGTGAGCCACAACACTGTAATCCCACAGGAGTCAACCGGACAGGGTGTTATACCATATCAGAAAGAAAGTAACTAAATTGCTCTTTTAATCTCGCACAGCTTCTTAACTAACTACCTCCTATTTGAGCACTCAATGAGAAGTGGTTACAGATGTTATTCTCAGATGCGCTCCCCACTTATTGGTAAAGATCCGATCGGGTCAAGATTAGATTAATGAGACGACAAAGCTGTCACGCACTGCCTGCAGAGGCACGAAGGTGCCAGCTTTGTCGGCATTTATCGCGGATGCGCTAGTCGGGTGTAATCATTGCACCCCAAGGATCGTGGTCATGGGACGCAGTTTAAGGAATTGATGGAGGCCGTGCTCCCAATGGCCTCGCTCAGGAGGCGGATTCTGAGCCTTTGCACAAGCTTAAACCCTGTGGATGTCCCTTTATATCTCAAGCAATCATTAAATACAAATCAACTCAACCATGTGAAAATCATGAAGAGAGAGAGATAGAATCCACACTTTGACATGCGAATGGCTTTCAGTTTGGCACTATATGCTCAAGCTTCACAGCACCACATCAAGTATATCAAGATAGTACTTCAGCTTCTATGATATGTCATCTCTTCACTACTACCGAAACGATATGAGAGCAGGTAATAAAGCGTTAAGACCACCTGGAAATTTTTCTAGCAGAGAGGTGGAAAACTAAATGTGACTACACCGGTGTTATCCAATAAGGTCTTCTCCTGCACTGTGAGGTAATGGAATTTTAGCCTAAAGCAGTGTGTCCAACCTCCAGTTGTGACATGTTTTATCTGTAATAGGGCCATTCAATTGTGATTGTGGTCTACCCCCTATCAAGTGTTTTAATTGCGCCAGGAAGGCCATAGAGCCATGTGTACTGCATTTTTAAGAAGAAAAATCCACTGGAACTCGTGTCGCCTCCATGCCTGGAGAAACCGGGAAAGTTAATCAGGTTACTCACGGGTCACCATCCTGCAGTGCTGGGCTGCATGGTGCAGTGCAGGCCATGGTCACTCATAGAGGGGGAGCCTCAAGGCCGTCTGATGCAACCCCAGTGTCTATGAGATGAGGAAAATCGATATACAGAGGCTGGGCCGTGGCGATGTATCATTTTCTTGTCTCACTCCAGTTTAGAGTATTTCTTTGATTCCGGTGGTTTTCATCTGCTCATCTCTCGGATTGTGTGCGTCGGTCAATATTGAGGCTTGTCTCTCGTGAGTCCTTCGTGGTTAAGTCGCTCACAGATGGAATCATGGGGACAAGGAAGGAGATCATCTTGTATAATCGCCGAGAGAGGGTGGTTTTCGAATTTGATAGTCGTAGAGCATTGTTGATGAAGATCTAATCCTTCGCATTTATCAGTTTGAGCAGATACGGTGGTGTAAATGGTGTTCATCGCACGGGCACTGCACAATGTTAGCCAAACACACTGGCCACTACCATGGGTGTATGAAGAGGGGGATGTCGAATTTCGATTAGTGCCTCAAGGTGACAAACTTATTAGAAAAAGGGCTTTGTCAAAATGGGTAAGCGCATGAAAGTCAAGATGGGGAAAGCTGAACTTCCTCATTCCTCGCTAGAAGTGATTTTCCGATGTTTTCCTGCATTTAATTATTTCGTGACCAACACCGGGCGAAGTTGAATTTATAATCGATTCGAGTCGAGCAACTCTTTACTCTAAGGCGAAACCGATTGGGACGGTACCTTCGTAAATGCAAGATTTGAAGAAACAATCGAGAATTGTCGATAAAGTGGTGTTATTGTAACTAGCCGCTTCGCCATGGGGTGCACTGGCCTTGTCTGTATGTGAAGAAAGATGGTTCACTACGCTTGTGTATTGATTATCGAGAACTAACAAAGTGACCATTAAGAATAAATACTCCTTTCCGCGCATCGATGATTTGTTTGATCAACTGCAGTAAGAGCCGCTGTCTTTAAAAATTGATTTGAGGTCCTGCTACTATCAACTCGCATTAAGGAACCGGTCGCCCAAGACCGCTTTCTCCGTATTTATATGGGGTACCATGAGTTTGTGGTTGTGCTCGTTAACCAACCTGAGCCCGCGATATTTATGCGTAAGTGATGAATAAAATATTTATCGAGCACTTGATAATTGTGTAGTCGTTTTTATCGATGATATTTTGGTCTACTCGAGATGAAGAGGAACACGCCGACATTTGCGATTGGTGTTGGAGATTTTGAGGACTCAGCACCTCTATGCAAAGTTTTCTAAGTGTGAATTCTGGCTGAAGGAAGTCATGTTTCTCGGGCATGTGATTTCAGCGGAAGGGGTTCGGGTAAATCCCCAGAAAATTGAGGCAGTGTTAGATTGGGCTCCGCCTAGGAACGTGAAGGAAGTTCGTAGCTTTTTAGGTCTGGCTGGATACTACCGGAGGTTCGTCGAGGGGTTCTCCAAACTTGCTCGACCACTTACTCAATTGCTCCAGAAGTCCGAAAGGTTCGAATGGAATGAAGAGAGACAACGGAGTTTCGAAGAGCTGAAAAGGCGTCTGACTACCACGCCAGTTTTAGCCCTGCCCCAGGGAATCGGTGGGTATTCGGTTTATTGTGACGCATCAGGACAAGGACTTGGGTGCGTACTCTTGCAGCATGATAAGACGATTGCCTATGCTTCACGGCAACTTAAACCGTATGAGCTGAATTATCCTACCCATGATTTGGAGTTAGCTGCTGTAGTGTTTGCATTGAAAATCTGGCGTCACTATTTGTACGGTTCTTCATGTCGAATTTATACCGACCACAAGAGCCTAAAGTATATTTTTAGCCAGAAGGAGCTGAATATGAGACAACGACGTTGGTTAGAGATGATAAAGGATTATGATCTGGAAATCCTTTACCATCCAGGAAGGCTAACGTTGTAGCTGATGCGTTGAGACGGAAGTCGATATCTCTTCAGATGCTTGAGGTCCTTACGCCTCAAGTTAAGATTAGACGGGAGTTAATTGAGCAGGGAGTCGAAGTATGGATCCAACGGGTTCAGGGTCAGATGTGTACACTTGAGGCTATTCCGTCCTTGATCGACGACGTCGGGGAAAAACAGGAGAGTGACCCAATGCTTGTCCAACTGAAGGCGGATGTGGAAAAAGGTAAAGCCCCTGGTTTTATGATCCACGAGGATGGCATTTTGAAATTTCAAGGTAGGCTTTGTGTTCCGAATGACTCGGAGCTGAGACAAAGAATACTCCGAGAAGCCCATGCTACACCTTACTCGATCCATCCTGGGACGAGTAAGATGTACAAGGATCTTAAAAGGAGTTTTTGGTGGAATAATATGAAGAGAGATGTCACCGAGTTTGTGTCAAGGTGTTTGACATGTCAACAAGTCAAAATTGAGCATCAATGGACGGCTGGGCTGTTGAAACCTCTCCCTATTCCCGAATGGAAATGGGAGGATATTACCATGGATTTCATCACCGGGATGCCGAGGACTAAGATGGGGATGAATATGATTTGGGTTGTTGTTGACCGATTGACTAAGTCGGCACATTTTA